>SNQJ01S0265955.1:0-11957 GCA_010110895.2 Picea sitchensis | reverse complement strand
TGTAGACTCTTTAGCCCCTATCCACCGAAAGGTTATACGTTCAGGCCTACCATATTTTAGGGAACTTAAAGAAGAAGCTTTTGTTGCTTCTAAGTTAAGATGGTATGCCTCCCCAAATGAAGTCAAGAGTAGGGAACCCTTTGATTTCAAAAAAAAAATTGCAGCTACCTTTAGAGTGGAAAGGTATACCAGAATGATCCAGGAAGAAGGACCTGCCTGGATTGGGTGCAGATATAATCCCCCTATTATTTGGTTTCCTCCAGAAGATTACCAAAGAGATTATCAAATTAATAGGAAGAGAGAAGAAGTTGTTTTTGGAGAGCACAAATGCAAGAATGAGTTTAGGGAACCTAGTGAACCAACCTCTCCTCCTTACAGTATCACTGCTTTACATGTAAGATCTCAGCTTGCATGAAGACATGCAAGAAGGCAAGCTGAGGGGTATGTTGAGTTGTGGAAAAGGTACAAATATCCTCCTTATTTCCATGATTTATGATATCATCTTGATTGACTTTTCTGTTAATTATGAATAGTCATGATAGAAAATGATTAAAATGTCTTCTAGAGATATTATTGAGTAATATTAGATAAATTCTAAAATTCAGTTGGAATTGTTTGATTTTATTGCAGGAATGGATAAATATTGTTAAACCCAAGATAGCTAAGGATATTTTGACAAGAAGGTAAGCTGGGGGGTATGTTGAGTTGTGGAAAAGGTACAAACATCCTCCTTATTTCCATGATTTATGACATCATATTGATTGACTTTTCTGTTAATTAGGGATAATTAGGATAGGAATGATTAAAATGTCTTCTAGAGATATTATTGAGTAATACTTAGATAAACTCTAAAATTTGCTTGGAATTGTTTGATTTTATTGCAGAATGGACAATTTGGTTAAAATCAAGATAGCTAAAGAGATTTTGAATATACATAGGCTATTGGAGGTTGAAGACAAGTAAAGGCCGAGGAAGATTGATTCTTTGTTTTGTAAACTTTATAAATAGTAAAGCAATCTCAGGATCTCTTGATCCTCTGGATAGCTTAATTTACCCATATCATTGTAATATAGAGGTTAATGAACCATAGAAATGATCATCTACAATTTTATCCACATTCGTGAATCGACCACCTCAAGGCATAGTTTTTTTTTGTAAATGTTGTACTAGTTATGGAGTTAATAGAATCTTTGAGCGTTTTCATTATTTTTGCGTACTAAGTTTCTAGAGTTTCTAGTAAAATAGCGTTTCCGAGACCAAGGGCCCACCAAGAAGATATTGTCTTTAACTGCACTGTACCGCCTTTGATTTATGTTCAAGGATTTAAATCTCTTTTGTAACATTTAAGATAAATGCATGAGTGTGTTAATGATTTTCTATTGTCTATTTACGAAAGATAGGTGCTTCATTAGAATGTCATTGATTGTTATTCCAGTTTCCATTTCTATAGTTTACTTCTTGACAGTTCCAATCATTTTCACATGCATTGTTCCTTTATTAAATTTCAAATTAGCAATTTTATTTCGTCAGCTTAAAATTACATTTGCTGTTCTTTCAGCTAAATTAGCATTTACAGCTGCTTAATTTAATGCTTGTTGTTTCCTTCTTCAATTTACAATACTGTTTCATTTCTTTCCAACAAGTTATTGTCGATAGATTAGTTTATCAAGTCTTTCATAGATTCAATTACGGTTGCTCAATTATATCAATTCAACAATTCAATTAATGCATTTAATTCACAGCATGTTATAGATCAGATCTCAATTCTATAAAGTAAGATCTTAGTTTCGTAATGTTAATCAATGTGAAGAAATTGATTGTTGACAAACTCATATTTTCTTTAACTACAATTTATTTCATCCTCTACAAATTATCTGCATAGACTTTGTTGAAATTCTTGAAATAAAAGACGAATCTCGAAGTTGATAAATTAATGTTAAACTGAGATTGTTTTTAAGACATCTTTAAAGCCCAACAGAGACTTCTTAGAAAAATTAAGAAACAATTAACTAAAGCTACTAATAACCTCATAAAGACATTGGTCTGAGTGGACATTAAAAAGTTCTAAAATATAAGAAGACGCGGGAGAAATTAGTCATGAAAAGAAACCTCTAGAAAACAATTTCTCCTAGTATATTTTCTCAACCCACAAGGTATAACAAATCAGGTTCGATCCATTGTTGAAAAACTTGGCTCAACAAACAAACCAGTGAGGCCAAAGTGTAAGGGTTCACCTCAGACTCGAACAAAAACTTGGCAAGAGAAATTGTTCAAAATGAGGAGTTTTATTTTCTTTTTAGGCATTATATTTTACATTGGCGAGCTTTTCCAACTGCCTAGCAAGTAAACCGCAAATACTTGTAGGTCTGACTCACTGTTGGCGACTGCACGGAGATTTAGACTGGGGACCAAGTTAACTTGGATCTGCAGCAGGGTTGAACTGAGTTTGACACAGGAACACTTAAAAGACTCCATGAATATTTCAACTATCATTAATAGAGATTCTGAGTAGTTTTAAATTTTCTGTCAACATGACAGCCACATAAAAATACTAGTCACATCTGATGTTCAAACATTTTATGTGTTACATTTATAACTTATTATTGCTTGTGGCACCACTAGGTGCCATTACAATTATATTAATATCCAGCTGCTGAGAACATAGTTGAAAGTAGGCACCCATGCACACGAACCCCAAGTATCACGAGACTGGATAATTACTACATATTCCATGATCTGAATCATAGTTAGCCTAATTATTGGCTAGTGCAAGAGTGCCACTGTCAGTTGCGAGGATGGAACTTGAGACCTGTAGCCAGTGAATTCCCGACTTTTCCATTAGACCACAGGCTCATGTCCCAGTGTTTGTTTTTTACAATATAGAAAATCTCATAGCAGAGATGACCAGGTATTCTAGTTTATGATCCATCTAAGACATCAAAGAAATCAAATCCATATGGGCATTCATGCCATGTTGGCAACAGAGTCACAAAAACAGTTGGGATAAAAACAATTTTGGGGAAGTTTCTTTGTTTGCTTTGTTAGTTTAGTTTTTCCCAATTTGGGCTGTGGGTCTGAATGGGAAAGGAGGAGAAGGATAGAGAGAAGAACACAAAGTAGAGAATGAAGGTCACATTCACAACATGATGCAGACCAGAACAGAGCGTGTAAATCTTGCTGCAAACACTAGAGTGCAAGATGATTGTACTCATCTGTAACAAAAATTTGTATAGTATTTTCCCATTGAATAAAACAACACTCTTCTCAAAATGGTTTTGTGTAATAAATCTTGTTGGTAATATCTTGCTTCCTCTTTTTTCTCTTTCCCTGAAAGTTAGTGTAAACCGACTGATATGTCCCTGTTCTAGGCATCTTCATGGCTCTCTGCTAGTAGCTTTGGTTTCTTTGTTGTAATTGTCATTGAAAGGTGTCCAAAGACTCTTCTGATTTACTATGTTTTTTTAATTTATCTAGCATGAACTGCGTATATATAAATGGATCTGCCCTGTTTCTGGGCATTCCCTTAATACTAATTAGCAGTTTGATCCCCTGTTACAGTCTTTGTGTTGGCAGGTGAAAAAGGGAAGGTCATTTGGTATCATAGCACTATAAAATCCTAGCAGTGGATGGTTAAAACCAGACAATAGTATCACTTGGATGGAGAGAATCCCCAAGAAGAGTGAAGCTGAAGCATTCAACAATTTGATGGGAAAATGCATACAGAAAAACGGAATAACAAGTTAAGGCAGCTTGAGGTCTATTTCAGTTATCATGGATATTCTGGTGTGCAAAAGATTACCTTTGCATGCTTGAAAATGTCGGAGCATGCCCTCTTGTGGTGGGAAAGCTATTGTCGGAGTCTGCAACAGCAAAAGTAAGCAATTGTTATGGATTAGAACGAGTTCAAGGTTTTGTTGAGAAGGAAATTCTACCCAGCCAGGTATGAAATGGAGCAACAAATATGGTGGCAGTGTCTTAGACAACATCAAGGGAATTTTGTCCAAGATTACACTGATGAGTTCCAAAAGCGAGCTATCCTATTGAGTATTTTGGAAGATTAACCCAGTGTGGTTATCAAATACATTGAAAGCATTCACTGTTACATTCAACAAGAATTGGCATTGCTCAAGGTTCACAGCCTTGATTAGCCTTGTACAAAGATGAAATGCATTGAATCCAAAAGCAAACAAGACACTGGGATTGGAGGGAGCTCTAGAAAACCAGCAATAGAAATGAAGGAACAAAACAGACCCGCGAAAAGGTAAGAAGGCTGCTAATACTGTACAAGCTTTAAAAGTAAGGATGAAGAACAGAATGATGAATGTAAGGCAAAGAAAAGTGGCCATTGCAAAAGGCACAGACATACCGAGGACCAATGTTGGGAGTTACATCCAGAATTGATATCTAATAATCGGGTTGGCAAAAAATTCCTATGATGAAATGTGCTCCAATGGACGAATAAGAAATCAGAGGAACATGAAGGTGGATGAAAACTGACTCTTACGGATCAGCCTCTCCCTGAACAAATGAAGAAAGCAAAAAAGTATACATTCGGTTGGACTCTAGAACTCTCTTCTACTTTCTAATTTCCATAATGAGCCTTAGTTATACATGTTGTAAATTCCTTTTGGTTGTGGGTTAATCCCATAGTTATAAATCCACTTTTACAATAAAAAATTGTTTGTCGAATGACAATCAAATCATGTAATTTGTTCATTAGTGACTCTTCTCTCCGTTGAGTTCAGCGCTTAGTACTTCAGCTTACTTGTCCTCCTCCATTAGAAACATTCATGTTCTTGGATCGATGTTTCAACTCACTAGCTCTTTTCCTTGGATTCCCCCACCGCCTCTCTAGATTTCTATCTATTTCTCCTCGAAATTTGTTCCCCACTAACTTTCTTGATTTCTACCCAACCAGCTTCATTCAATGCCAAATCTCATCCTCCCACAAAGACACATAGAAAACATTTGTAGTCTCCACATTTCTTCTATTCGATTTTATTTCTTTATACATTTTGGGATCAGACACTTCTAGCTGGGTATATTAGTGATTCTAATATTCTATAAAATGACTCGTAACACTTATAATGTGCAGCGTGCCTGTGCTTTTTTCACAGTATTTACGTATGATAAAGATAGAAGGCCTAATAAAACAACTATTTGATAGCGCCAGTGTCCTTGTCTGTCGCGAACTTGGAATCCATACTTTATATCCTTCCTTCAGACCTAATTGGTCCCGACTTAATTTCCTTTACCTTATATTGTTCAACTGCTCTGCTGGATGTCGTTATTGTGGTCCCTCAGAGAAGAGAGCCTCGTTGGATGGAGGACAGACTTCAGACTGTTAGGAGATGGATGCCCAGACAGCCAGACATTGCTAGGAGATGCTAACACTTGACTTTAGTATTCTTAGGAGGTATGGGGCTTTTCTTTACCCTTTACTATTCCCTTATGAATTCGGTCGGGTACCGCGAACTTATTGTTAGTACCATACCCCGCTTAAGGAACTAAGGTCGTCGGTATGTTCAATAAGGAGTAAGCTAACCACGCTACCTTTTGGGATTCCGATCGACGAAGAACGTCTAATCTCCGGCCACCAAAACCTAAAGCGCTGTAGCGAAGGTTCGTTGCCTCTGCTCGCCTCCCCGTCTCCGCCTTCCGTCCCGCTTCAGCTTCCGCTTCCGCTTTCATCTCGTGGCTCTTTCTACATTAGTCAGAGCTATTAATGCATACACTTCTACCTTTCACCAACTCGAACTTTTATCCGCCAGTTGTTTCAATACTCACGACGACCGCAACCACGTCACGGATCGCAACATCCGCCAAAGTTAGCGCTAATCGCTTTAACCTCTCCTTCCTCCGGCTTCTGGCATATTACGTTGTCAGCAGCTTGGTGTTTATCGAAGAGCTTTTCCAGCAGATTTCAGAGCATCGAACACATAATGGAGGTCGTGAGATTCTGCGAGGAGAGATTTCCTATGGAAATTGAATATTTAAGCATTTTCACACAAGAATAATACTGACAGCATTTCATTCAAAGATTCCTCAAAACGACATTAATTTTGTTAGAAAATAATCTTTCCAGCGCTGTACCGTGATCCAAAGAAGGCAATCGTAAAATAGTTATGTTTTCTTTGAGCTTCTCAAAAGAATGTGGCAAAGGGGATGTCAATTAAAAGCCCTTCAAATATAGCCTTTCCAAGAATTTTTCCAAGAAACTCGAAATATTGGAGATGTTGAGGATGTATTTTGGCAGATGCAAGATTTGGATAGAGTAGATGATCAACAATTTCCTTGAAAATCCCATACTGTATATCAAAGGCTATTTTCAAACATCTTTTTCCCATAAGATGTTTGGTAATACCACCCCCATCAATTCCCGGAAATTCTTCCAATTCAAATTCATTCACAACAAAATTTAATTAGTTCCTGTTGCTCTCCTGTTTAGGAACCGACATAAGTGAAGGTAAGGTTGGGGAAAAGAAGGCTCCTAGAAGTGATGCAGAGAATATAGCCACTTTGGAAGTCATCAGCAAGTTGGTGAATGCCTCAGTTTCTTTTGCAATCTCAGAAACTGAGGGAACATGGTCCAGCGAGCCATCCAATTGAGGATAGCACTTTGCAGGAGTTAGGGTTGCTTGAGCATGAAGATCTTGGTTCATATGTATATAAAATTGACTGTTGATTGTTGATAGGAAAGCTTTGTTCAATTATGAGTTCAGTTGTGTGTTAATAAGGAAAAGCGAATACGGACAAGATGTAGGCAACCTTGATGTTGATGATCAAAATTAATTGTTCTGATATGGGATAACATCAATGGCTGATTTGAAGAGTTTGAAAATATTAATCCGAAGATTCATTTTATCTAGCAGATGATATTTGACGTTCAATTTCCAGTTTCTTCAATTCAGGAAGCTAGAATGTTTGAGAGCCTTTAGATTTATTTGCCTGTTGAGTTCAGGCATGTGTACACTAGTTGAGCTTTGCCAGTGGAGTTGTGATTCATTTATACAGGGAGTTGTGAAATAAACGAGAATTTTTTCATTAGTTTCATTTAGTACAATCCAAGATTGATATTTCCGCTCTTGTAATGGGGATGTAGTGAGATTAATGGTGCTCACCAACAAACATATTACCTTTTGCTCTTAACAAAATTGGTTTTAGTATTCAAAATGTTTGTTTTATCAATCACAGGAAAGTTCAAGAAAATTTAAGGAACAAATACCAATATATAGCTAATTAACATAATGATTGAGAAAATTATGAGAGTTTTTATTACCCTTGATGGCACAGACAAGATAGGGATTTTCCTAAAACTATATGTAAGGCCTATGCCAAGGTGTATGATGTAAACCATTTGCACATATCCCTTTGGAATCTCCTTACAACCATCGAGAAGCGCACATACTTTTAATTCATTTAATTCAAATCTTTTCAAATTCATTCACAAGTGTTACACGAATTGTTCCCCTAAGTTTCTCTCCTGTCAATCCATTTAGTTCCTTGAAGGCATCCTCAAAAGCCCGGTTTCTCCTTATCCTGATTAGGTATCGTTCGAAAGGTTGTGTGTGAGAGCTCATGTTTTGTTCTCTGGCTTAGGCTAACAGTGAAGTACAAATTTGAACCATGTTTTAAAATGGCACTAAGAATGGTGCTCGTTTCAATAGTTCACGGGCAATTGGATTTTATTTTCCAGCCTGAGTATAGAATTTTCTCAACTGCGATCAGCGAGAATGAAAATCATTCACATGTAAATTTTGCCCATAATTCAACTCAAGAATCGCGTCAAGAGTTCAAATCGCTAACATGATGACTTTCCTCTCTCCTTTGTAACTAAGTCTTTTGAATTTGATAGACCTAAATCGGGCATTTCTCATGATGTTTAGGAATCTTAGAGGGGATTACCCATAGCATTTGCCACAATGCCTCTTTCAAAATGTTAACTAGATCCTTAACATCTTGCAATGAAAGTGGCTTCTGTTGCTCATATAACTCCTCATTATCAGTTATCATCAACATGTGCCTATACAATGGACAAAAAAAAGAAAGAGGCAACAACCAACTGGGAGCATCTCTTGGGAAAAATGTTGCCAAAGCCTCCATAGATGGCCACCTTTGGCTCAAGTGACATTGTTTCATGTAGTGCCAAAGAGTAGGAACAAGTTCAATTTTATATGCCAGTCCAGTCATGACATTCTCAAAGGGTAACATTGTGATAGAAACATGCAAAAATTTACAAATTGCAGTAACAACTGCTGCTTCTATACTAGATGGCTCCTCATTGGAATTAGTAATTTCACCAAAACCTCACTTGTATCCATATAGAAATCTCACAAGTTGTTTCAGAAAATCTAAATCAACTACACTAAGGATTTGCTTCTCTAAATCCTTGCTCAATATTATCGGACCCTCATCCTCTTCCATATCATTATCAGTTTTTTTTTGCAGTTGAAGGATTAAAATTATGGGGTATCTCCTCCAAAAGGAAACTAGCGATAATTGCAAAGTTCATGGTTGTCTGCAAAGTACAATTTGGCCTAGGTAAAGCAAACACAACAATTTCCAGGACATTACCAAGCAAGCAAGCATGACTAGGAAGTTGTGAAGTTGTATCTGTAGGAAGAAAGTTGAGCGGACTTGGAAAAACACTTGCTATCTGCTGAATGTAACAAGTCCAGAGACCTTGATTCATGATCATTTGGGCTATATGATCTTTTGTGCTAATAATTAGCGGACACACTAAATTTTTTTAACCAAGAATGAAACCCTTGACAATGACCTTAAAATTGTTAAATCTCCTTAAAACAAAATAACATAAAACCCCCAAACCAACACAAGTAAAGATAAAGGAGGGTTAGGGAGGGTTTACAAAGTGGCAATACTAGTTCATTCATATTTTCATGGTGAACTTATTACTTTATCATCATTGTATATGGGACTTATCCTCATGTGGTCATGTCTTTCTTCAGGGAAGGTCATACACTAACAAAATACTTGATCGAGGATAAAGTAGCCCCAAAACTTTTTCTATGGTCTTATCCACCAAGGGTCCAAGACCAAGGATCAACCAATGCCACTGTGCATGGGTACTCCTGACATTTTCCTGTGGGCCCTAGGTTTAGGTTTCTTTAACTTTGGGTTCTAGACCAAGAACTCCTAGTCGATACTGGGGCCCTCTCTGTGGGTCTTCATCATTGTTCTAGACTAAGAACTCCCAAATAGATACTCTGACTGGGAGTGGAGTTGTTAACATCATAGGTGAAATAATAATAATCAACAATTAATCGGTGAGGGTCTTGAAAAGATTAAATCAACAATAATTGGGAACCAATCTTGTCACACCTATGATGTTAAACAACATAATCATTTCATTAGTTGAATCGATATTAATCAGAGGTTGCCATCATATGAACATAGTTATCAATCAGAGATTATTTCATCTATGGGTAACATAACTATAAGATAACATAGAATAAAGTGCTTGAAAGTAAAAGGGCAGGTTGTCATCATATGAACATAGTTATTGGATTCTCCTAAAGGCACCCAACACCCACATTTGATTCTTTGCAGAATCTTAGATCCATATTGGATTCTTGGGTTTTTTGTGTATTTTGGATCCTAAAATATGATCCATTAGTGGATCTAGATTCCAATGACAGAATTGTAGCAGATTTACCCGCTAGCAAGGTGTTTACAACAACTTTTACCATCATCATCTCTAGTAATAATGAGAACAATTTATTCTCAAGTAACCTAGTTGAGCACTTTAGATTCATCACATTAGTTGTGAGCACTTTTATATCAATATTGTATTTGAGTAATTTTCTAAAGTGAGTTGTCTTTGTCTTCTAAAGAACTCTCATCTAAAAGTTTAAGGTTCACATGTAATGTGTCATTTTGTATTTAATGGGTCTCTCTTTGTATTTAACTATAGCCACTCATGTATTATCATAATATCTAAAAGTTTAAGGTTCACATGTAATGTGTCGTTTTGTATTTAATGAGTCTCTCTTTGTATTTAACTATTGCCACTCATGTATTATCATAATTTTGTAGTTTGAACTAGAAGTGTTCACACTGCATATTTCTCACTAATATTAAGTTTTGTCTCTTCTCTTGCAATTAGAGGAATTGGGTTTACTTCTTTTCATAGTTTTCCACTACTAATAAATTCCGTCTCTCCTCTTGCAATTAGAGGAATTGATTTTACTTATTTTCACTATTCATCTTAACTCATAGATTTTACTTTTTTCCACTCTTCATCTTAACTCATATTTTTGGTGTTATAACTTGAATATTTGATGATGTTGTCTACTAACAATTGCAATGATTAAATCTTCAACAAAATTAATGGTTTTGTCTCATTCTCTAATTAGTAATATGAGTATGAAAATGAAATAATGGATATGCTTTCATTTTGACTTTTCAATATAAAATTTAAATTTAAAATATATATTTATAAAAAAAGAAATTGGAGTTAGAGTCCCGATTCTTTGATTCCTGATTTTTGGAGGAGTGCTGCACCAAACCGGATTCTTATGCAGATTAGGATTGCACCCACAGTTTGTGTAACTTTAAACTCAAAGTCAATAGGCTTTAATTCATTTTTTTTTTTAATATAAAATTTAAATTTTAAATATATATTTATGAAAAAAAAATAGAGTGAGGGGATTCTTTTATTTTTATTTTAGACATTTGCTGGAATATCTGTATCTATTAGGGACATTTGCCTGGTGAGAAATTTTTAGATTCTTAGATTTAAGTGATTATTTTTGTAAAATTGGAGTGCCTAGGATTTTTCAGCATAGAAAATCTATTTCTGAATTCAAAAATGAATTTTGAACAACAAAAAATAAAATAATAATTCTTGTAAATTTATATCCCAACTAAAAAAACATAACAGCTGGACATAGCCCTAAACTAAAACTAAAAGTCATAAAAGTCATACTGCAATATTGACAAGCATATCCATAGTTTTGGATTTATTACAGGGGCATTCTTTGTTTTACAAGTTGTATGATCTGTGAAATGGACTTTGGAGGGTTGTAAAGACTTCAAATGAAACCATTGCTCAGGATCTACCGTATACAAATTTGTCACAGAAATAGCAACTTACATGGCCAGAAAGCGAGCTCTTACTTCCAGATTAGAGGTTTGGTACCATGCAACATGCTAGTGTATGGATAATGTCGTCAGTTATTGAATACAGCATCAATGTCTATTAGAAATGGCTTATCGATGTTAAGGTTCATCAAATCAAAGAAACAGTTAGATTCACTTGGAGTTGGTGCCAAAGAGGATATGCTATCTCTTGCATAATTTTTCACATTCAAGCTTTGGCCTGATAATGTGGATTGTATGATGTAATTTCTTTTGTTCACTAACGAAATATTTGATGCATTTAAAAAGAATTCTGAGCAACAGTTTGACAAACTGTCCTATAGTTCAAACAGATCACTTGTTGAAAGCATTGCTTAAAGCATACTCAGAATAATACTTGTATTGTTTTCTAGGTAATGAAGCATGGTTACAAATGGAATAATATATTTCTGTGAAATATATTTTTACTTTCAGGAAGATACACGAATTTAGGTGCATCAAACAGCTTGTCTGGTTTGTATTTGTAAACTGTCACACCTACCATGGCAAAGGGCCTTTTAAATTCATCACACATTGGCCGATCTTTGATGAAGAACATGCTATATTTACATTAAATATGCTAGAATTCTACATTTGCTATCTTTCAGTTGATGATTTTTCTTATGATATGTTTTACAAGCAGCACAGGCCTTCCACATTTTGATGCATGAAACTGCAGTCAGTGGCCATGTCATACTTAACATTTGGTACAAGTAAGAATACATGAAACGCTACCAGACCAAGCCTTAAATGGAAATTCAACACAGGTTCTATTATAGCCAGTTTGGAACCTACGAGTGCTTTATCTTGATTGTGGT
>SNQJ01S0265954.1:803-11882 GCA_010110895.2 Picea sitchensis | reverse complement strand
CTGAGCTGACAAATGATAAACACTGCCCGTCTGTATTATAATCCATGAGAAGAGGAAGCAGAATCTCTGTAAAAATTATGTTATATTGTTTTTATGATATTCTGGGCTATTATATTAGCAATTGTTTTTATTAAAATGCTAAACTTTATACTGCTAACATAATTTATGTGTATAATTAATAAGCTTGTTGTGCATTATACTTTATAGTTTTTCTTAAACTGTTTTTTGCAAGGGAAGACTTCTTACACTCAAATGATCCATGTAACAATTGCAAATCGATAACAAAGGAAACTTGATCAAATCTGAACTTATCACACCAAGTCTTCCTCACAAAAACAATGTTACTCCTTCCTCCCAGATGCCTACACCGTCTTCTAAAATTGATATACCTTCTTCATCTATTAAAGAGCCTAAGCCTTCCTCTCTTGAGCCATCTGATCAAACCCTAGCTATTGATAAATTGCAACAAGAAAATGGTCAGTTGCTTCAACAATTGGAAGAGCAAAAAAATATGGATAGGCATCTACAAAACATCGTAAAAGGCCCAAGGCAAAATCCCTAGGACAAGAGGGAGAAGCTTCTAAAGCCAATCCACCCCCTCCTTCACGAGTCTAGTTATGTCGGGTGATTCATTTTTGTTTGCAGTGGGACCTGCAAATCCCTAGGCGTGGGGGTAATGTTGGGTTCGTGTTTTGACTGTTTTATTGAGATGATCAAATCCTTTTTGCATGTGATATTACATATGCTATGATCTCATTTAGCCATTTTAAAGGTATTATCAAGCTTTATACATCAATTTTCCATGGAATCCCACAAGGTATGTGTAATCATCATTTTGCAATGGTTTTATGATTAATTCATCTTCAGTTGAATGGTTACACTGATCTAACATTTCTTGTTTGTTTGCAACAGGTCAAAAATGCGATATGGCCATCCATCCAGACCTTCATCCGACACTGTTCCAGGCAGCGAAATTAGATCTTAATTTATGATAAGAGGAAGCTAAATCATAAAAATATAGTACATGGGTTTTGTGCCCAATATGCCCAATCAGGTTCCATAAGGCCGTTTCCTAAAATTGTAAACAGATTGAGAGCAGTTCATGGTCCTCGATCCAACCCTCCAATACTCCAATACTCCATCTGACACCCCATACGACACTCCATCCGACACTCCATTCGACACTCAGAGCATAGAGAAGTTGGCGATCCACATATCTCGGGGCACTGTTATGAAATTCGAGCACATGGGTTTTTCTCCCTTGGGATCCCTTTGGCTTGGTGTCCTACCATAATTTGCTTTTAGCCATTGAAGATGCCTGAGATCCATGGCCTATTTACTCACTCTTTTTCAAGAATTTAATGAAGATTCCTCAACAAAATTTTATTTTTAATGATGTAACTGATTTTTTTATGCACATACTATTCTGAGAGGATCAGAGGTCGACCTCTCAGCTCTGTAAACACTCTATAAATACCTATTTTCCATGCCAGGAAGAAAAACGGATTTGTATACATACACATAGAAATTATTTTGATTTTGTTGTAAAACTATGTTTTCATGATTAATATCAATGCCATGTTAATTCTGTGACTGCGTCTTGTTGTTGAAGGGTAGCCACGACCTATTGGGGGGCCCACTAGTGGTCTGGGTGACTGTATAGATAGATATCTTGTGTGTTTTATTTGCTTAGTTAGAATTTCTACCTGTTTCCCTGCTGTATGCGTTTTTTAGTTTTAATTACTGTACATGTTAATTGTAATTTGCTTGTCTAATTCGTCTTTCTTTGAAATTGTAGATTGCTTATAGGAGCTAGTTATTTGTCACGCTGTGTTTCTTATTTCTTAACAATTTCCCTGCAGGCTACTAACTTATATGATGTATTGAATTTTTAAATTAGCTTCTGCAAATTAAAACAGAGTATTATGTGAATAGAGGATTAGTCTAAACATAGTTTTTATTTAGGATCGTTTGCAAACTTCAATGGATTAATAGTTGCAAGTTTTAAACAAGTTAAATTTAATCATCAATTCAGTTATGTTTTCATAAATCTATTTGGTTCATTTATCTTGCTTTAGTACGATAGGATAGGAATAGATTTTGGGGTTATGTTTTGTTACAACATTCTAGTTTTGAAATCTGAGTTTTAATGATAGGATTAATTTAGTTTAGATTATAAAATCTCAGTTGTGGATTTGAATTGAAATTTTAATTAGAAGAGTGGATTTGAATTAAGATTTTTAATCACGAGTTCATGAGTTTGTAAATTTGCTTGAATTAGTTTTGAGTTTGTATATTTCTATATGAAGTATTTTCAATTTTATTTTAGTCACGGATTTGAATTAGAATTTCTAATTAGTGTTAGTCATGGGTTTGTGGATTTGCTTGAATTAATGTTTATTCTTTGTAGAATAGAAATGGTTATGAGTTCTTTTTAAGAATATAGTTCACTTGTCAAAATAGTCTTGATAGGTTAGTTGTTTACTTGCTTATTTACTCAAGGATAAATAGCTTACTACTTGTTTCTTACTTAAAAAAATGAATAGATTAACTAGTTTTAAAATAGATTGCTTGATCAGGGGATCAAATTTTGCTCAAATTTCAAAGTGCTCGGAATGCGACGAAAATAGTGCCATTGCGTCTGTCTCGTCTTCCTGATTCCGGCGGTATATTTACTTTGTCAAATGGACTCCGTATGGAGAAGATATCGCGATCTGTTCGTCAAGCTAAACAGGCAAAAAATTTGATGTTGACTGTACCAGTCCATACAGTCCGTACGGTCTGACGTGGCAAGACCATACGACCGTACAGTGGTGATGTGGCAGATGTTGATTGGTTGGCAATTGTCGAATTCAGGAGTGACACGTGTTTGTTGGATGGAAAATGGTATGAGGACACGTGGCACAATCCATGGGCACCACGTGTCACTCATTGTTTGGTTTTTGGTTGTATGTAAAAATGTTATGGGAGTCCGCGGGGTTCGACCCCCGGACCTCCCCCCACAGCATAACGCCTTCGCACGACCGCCTGACCATTGGGCCACGGGTTATTGCTTGTTATATATACAAGTTTGAATATATTTAAAATTACATATTTGTATATTGGGCGGGGGGTCGGGTCGGGGCTTAACCCCGACCCGTGGTCATTTGAATATTTATATGTGACCATATGTTATATATGCGCGCGGGTGTGGTTTTGGTTTAACACATATGACATAACATTGCAACCGTTGGCGCGGGTTATACCATATAGCCCGTGGTTTTTCATATGACCGGAGCGTGGGAAAGGAGTTGCTACGGTTTTGAAACGGGTATAATGAATTAACCACCTATTTGCCAAGCATACGGTTTTATGCGCCATACGCCCAGGTGCTGAGGCAGTTAGGGGCTGGTGCGCCCTTAACCATTCTACGATTTGCACCGTTGGCGCAGTTGCGCCCGATGCTGGGTTTTCACACTTTAAAATGCGTGTGAGCCAGGTTCAATCAAGAAGGGTGCGTTTTGTAGATTCAGAGACAACAAGCTTGAAGAGGGAGACTTCCAGGAGGCCTAACTTCTTCATTTTTCGACTGATTGAGGTGCCAAAAGAGCCCAGACAGGGTTTTTTTGACGCTCTGAAGCCATTGGAGCAGTTGGTTTGTCAGTTTGAGCATTGTAAGACATATTTTTGAGCATTTTTTGAGCAATTAATAATAATGATCCATTGGAAGCTGGACCAGGAGATGTAGCCCAAGAGAGGGGTGAACTCCTTTATCAATTGTTGTGCTTATGTGTTTATGTTCAATGATTATGCTGATGTCTATGTGTAATTTGCATAAGTAATCCTTTAATCTATGTGTTGCAAACTGATCCATTTGCTTTAAACACATAACATTCACTTGCAATAATTTTCAAGTTTTTCAAGTCTTCTTCATTTTTAGATCATTGCTATTTGCTTATTTAGAAATAGTCCATCAATTCCTTGTTTGAAGTTGCTTAGGGTAAATAGTTCATAATTCTAGAATTTCTTAAAGCTCTTCATTATTTGAGTTTATTAGATTAGATCAGGCTAGATTAGCGCTCTAGGCCCACACATACAGTGTTGGCACCTCGAAGCCTACGAGCCCCGGGTTGACAATTTAATGTCGAATTAAATAGTATATATTTCACTCGACAGTGGCCATAAGCCGAGTTGAACCTCAATAAGGAGATTGGTGTCCCATGTAGATTGGTATCTGCAAAATACTATTGTAGATTGGTGTCTGATGTAAGTTGTTTCTTACAAATTTTATATATATAGAAGTTTTTGTGGTTTCCTTCGATTTTGAATTTCCACGTTAAATATCCGTGTATTATGAATTGCATGATTAATTGTTCATTAATAGCTACTGGTAAATAAATTCTGAAAAAGACATAATTTGCAATACTGATTCAACCCCTGTCAGTATTGCAACAATACCCTAGTCTTCCAAAACCTTGATGTATCAAATTGGGCCCTCAATTATAGCATATGTTGAATTTATGCATGGACGAATTTATAGAAACATGGATGATTTATTTAATTAATATTTTATTTGGTTATAATTATTTCTTTGGAGTGATAAAGCTACATGAAAAGTGTAATGTTGTAAGAAGAAACTATATGTGCATCCATAATTTTCTAGTTTTTATTGTTATTATACATATCAAGTCTTTATTGTAAGTCCCGGTAAATTATGTATACATATAGACTTTACTAATTTTTATTCTTATCCATATAAAGTTCTTGTAACTGTTGGCGGATATATGCATTGAAAATTGTACATCTAAAATATATGTAACAACAAAATTTTAGGGCCTGAAGAATCTTTCTTATGGCAACACATCTCGTCTCAGTCTATACAAAACAATGCATGCATTTCATAACCTATGCAATGGAATTATGACTTATACAGGTGACATACTATCGCCGAAGTGTAGTTCTCCCAAAACTCATTACAATAGTGAATGATAGGGAATAACAATCAACAATAACAATAGAAGAATTGAGACTCATTACGTATCTTCTTGCTTTATGTTTATTGTTACTAATATAACTGGCGCAATGATTGTTCTCTTTGTTGACATGTTGACTGTTAGCTTTTTGGTGCTTGGAAGTGTCTACTTGCTTTCTTCCTTGTGTTTTGTTTCCGTTCACAATCTTCTTTTTTTCCCACAGAAACCATTGGATGTGGGAGCACGCAACGATTAACAAATGCTTGCCCTATCGAAGGCTTTTGAGAGATCAATCTTTAATATGGTGCCCTTAGATTTTGTGGTCTTCAAGATATGAAGTCCTTCCTAAGACACCCCTATTGCTTTGTGTATTTGTCGACCTTCAAGGAATCCGAACTGTTCTTTTGAGATAGACGATGAGAGAAGAGGCTTCAACCGACGGGCTATAACCTTGGCTATGATTTTGTAGATGCAATTGCAGAGTGAGATGGGTCTGAAATCATCAAAGGAGAGAGGATCGTTCACCTTGGGGATGAGGGATATGAAGGTGATGTTTAGTGGGCTGTGTATTCTATCGTTTAATCTAGATTCCTCTATGACTTTGAGAATATTGCCTCCGATCAGATTGAAGAAGCCCAAATAAAATTCGAATGACTATCCGTCTCGACCTGGGATTTTGTCTTTTTGAAAGCTTTGAAGGGTGTCTTTGAGTTCGGCTTCAGTGACTTCTGCATATAGGTCTTGGTTCTCTTCCTCATCCAAAAAACTAGGAAAGTAAAGGGCCATTTTTATGATGTCAGATATGTTTTCCCTTCCTTCCTTTTTGAATAATGTCTAGAAGTGTCTCTTTCCTAGATTTTCTAGCCCTTCAAAGGAGGTGTCTGATCTGTCCTCTTGATCCTTTAAGCTCCAAATTGTGTTGGCAACTTTTCGTCCTTTGGCAAATGCATGGAATAATTTGGTGTTCTCGTCCCCATTTGCTATCCAGATTTCCCTACTTTTAAGTCTCCAGGTTGCTTCTTGGTTTGCCATTATTTTCCTTCGTTTTGCCTCTAAGTTCCTCAAATTTTCTCTTGAAGCTTTTGAAGGGTACCCAGATTCAATGTCTTGAAAATTACCTCCATCTGGTCCTCAATGCATTTGAGTTCTCCCTCTTCTTCTTTTCGTTTTGTTTTTTTCCCATGGAATGACCAATTTTTTGATTTTTTTAAAATTGTCCACGAATTGGATAGCTGCCGAAGTTCCAATTGTATCCTGTAGAGGGGTCTAGTTTGATTTTACCAACTTTTGGAAGCTTTCTTCCTTGATCCAAGTGGAATTGAATTTGAAGGGGGGTGTGGGATTTTGGGGTCCCCCTTCAACTGCAAACCATACTGGGGAGTGATCAGATTCCCCCCCGCTTCCAATCCATTGGCGGTATTGGAGAGGAAGCATCGACATTGATTCGGTGATAAAAAAATAGTGTAATATTTTTTCCACTTGGGCCTCCCCAACTCTTAAATTCCTCCATGTGGGGATAAATTTGACTGGTGCGATATCAATAAAGCCTTTGGAATCCAAGAGGTGGCTGAAAAATTCTGCTTGGGGGTCTGTGTGTGCCGAGGGACCCTAACTTTCCGCTTCCCCTAAGGAGAAGTTGAAGTCACCGCCAATTATAAGATTTTCCATATTCAGAAGCTCCTTGCTGAATAAAGTGTTCCAGAAAGGAATTATGTCTGTGTGTGGTCCATACGCATTTATTATTTTGATTTTCATCCCAAGTCCTTCTAATTGTACCTCAATCCCCAGACTAGAGTCAGAAGCCCATGAGTTTAAGAGATTTATACTTTTGGATCACCAACCGATGGCTAGACCTCATGATCTTCCTCGGGCATCCAAACCTAGGAATGCCCATCCTAGGAAGAGAGTATATAGTGCTTTTGTGGCTGAAAGTTCATCTGCTAGAGTTTCTTGGAAGAGAATAATTTCAGGTTGGTGCAGAGTTACCAATCTCTTCAGAGGGGATTTTTTTGGGGGGCTCGCTAAACCCCTATAATTAAAGGTAAGTAGTTTCATGGAGGAACCCCTGTAGGGGATTTTGCTAATCTAAGAGCCCCGAGGAGAGACCATTGTCGGCCTGAAGCAGTGTCCAATAGTGCACGAGATTGTGCTAAGGAGAGGTGGGAGGGCCTACCTTGGCCTTTGTTTGTTTTCAGTGGTTCTGGTGTAGGACCAAGACCTCTGGGGTCTGGGGTAGGGATAGTGATCGATCTATTGTGGAGATGGAAGCAGGTGATCGTGTCCTTAGATCCCTCGGAGGATGGTTCCTCAGAAGACCAAGAGGTTGGGGAGTTAGGAAGAGAGGCTGTCCGAGGGGGACCATCATCCAGCTGTGGTGAAGGGAGGGAAGAGGATGTGAAATGGGGTTTTAAGGAGACATTGGAGGTGAGGGGGATAAACTGGGGGAAGGGGTGCAGTCTTTTAAAAGAAAATTAAAATCATTTAGCATACCATTTATAGGGTAGGGAAGAGAAAGTTGCATACGCAAGAAGTTATCAATCAGGTGTTGAGGTGTTGTCTCCGGGCTGCAATCTGAGCATGCCTAATCTCTAGCTGTTTTAACGAGAGCCAAAGCATCCTTGATCGACACTGACTATTTAATTGTCGAGGAGATCAGTAGAGATGTCGGGGTGGGGGAAAGGGTCCCCACCGAGTTTGAAACTGAAGAGGTGGAGTTTCCCCCAGTGGCTTCCTATCACTCATGGCCTGGTCTGTTGGCATCATGTGAAAGGTGTCCATAATGCCCTCGAAGGGATTTTTTGCAATCCATAATAATGTGGCCATATTCGTGGCATCTTCTACAATGGAAAGGCACACCTTCGTAGTCTAGAATTTGGACCCTTGTACGCCCCAGATCTATTAGGTTGAGGTATTCCCATATCCCGTCCCTGATGTTAAGAGAGATCAGGATTCTAGCCACTGCCATCTCTCCTGAGTTTAAGAATCCCATATCTGTTGTTAGGTACTCCCCCCAAAAATTAACAATTGCCTGAAAACAATTTTCTGACTAGATATGCGGAGGGAGTCCTGGTAGACAAACCCAAATCGGAATGTAGTCTAGTCCCTCAATGGAAACATCAAATGTGGGTTTCCAAAGCTTCATTAGAACCTGGGAAGTGTCGATCGTCCAACTGTTTTGGAGTGCAGCCATGGCTTGAGAGGGTTATGCAAAGATAATCATAAACTAGCCTTTAGAGAGGTGGAAGATATTGGGCGAAGAGATGGAGTTTGCGACCCAGTTTGAAGAGGCCCAGGCTCACAAAGTTTTTTTGCTAAAATGTCGGTCGTAGGATTTCCCGACTAGTATTTTGTCTACCATTGCAGAGACCTCGACCATCGATAGGTCTTCACCAAGGATGAAATTGGGGTCTGCTTTGGATGACCCTAGGCATTTGTTCCGCTTCTTTCTTATTTTCCCTGTGGCGCATTGGGCATCAGGATCCGAATCGTAGGGTGCACTTCGCCCTGGAGCCCCACTTTGGAAGAAGTCCCAGCCGTTGAGGTTGAAGGGATGAATATTTACGACGACAAAACCTCTCTCCGTCTTCAAGGGAGCATGACCTTGGGAGAAATCTTGACCCACATAGGGGAGGTAGCACTCTGAAGAGAAGTCCCAGCCCAACTCCTGGGCTTGCATGACCCCTAAGATCGGGTCTTTGAATATCACATCCTGCAAAGTCTCGAGGTGAACCCTCAGTTCCCCCTGCCCCTAGCTAGTCGTCAAGTTTACCATAGGGTTTGGGAAAGTCCAAAAGACTACCACTAGGGACGACAAAGAGAAGAATTTGCAACAGGTCGGAGAGAAGGAGCCTTCGAAAGATTGTGAGAGGAGCGTGCTGATGGAGATCGAGGTAGTATCGAGGCCTAACTAAAAGAGATCCACCTATGCTGAGAGTCTACTGTCCTAAGGTTCTCGTCCAAGCCAAGAATAAGAAACCAAAACTTGAGCTGGGAAGAAGCCTGTTACCCCAGAGAGTTGTGAGAAGAAGTCGTTCTGGGGGATCGAAGAAGATGATGAAGGCAATAGGGTTCCTAGAGGGGTTGTTGTGGAAAATTGTAACTGGGCATAAGTTGGTGGGCTGCCAGCTGTCCCCATCCAAAGGAGTAGCTCGCCCATATCTAGTGAGTAATCAACCTCATCTTCATAGGTAAGCATAGGATCACCCTTCCTGATTTTATAGGTCAGCCACAACTTCACGCCAAGACTGTTCACTAGCTGACCAAAAGATCTTTAGGCGAGTGGGGTGTTAGAATGAGAACCAAAGGGTTTTGAAAAAAGGTTAAGTTTGGGCATGAAGGATCGGGCCTGCGGTCATGTTAGTGAGTAGCTCGTGACTGCAGGGTGCAGGTGAAGGATCGAGCTTGCGGTCATGTTAGTGAGTAGCTCATGACCGCAGGGTGCGGATGAAGGATCGATTATGCGATCATGTTAGTGAGTAGCTCGTGATCGCAGGGTGCGGGCCACAGAGCCCCCGACACCTCAGAACCGTAGAGCCCATCCCTCATCACCTCAAATTCATATTTTACTGTCATAAGTTAGTCTATTTCTAATTCTTTTGCCTGATTAAATGTATTTATGCTTATTACTAATTATTTACAATATAGACTGACATGAAAATGAAAGTGTTATGCTTTGCATGCGACGAGCATTCTGAAATTTAAATATGGTAACATGGACAAGATCACTTTTTGTATAGCAGCCACTTCCAGCAATGTTAAGTGGAAAATATGTCAAATTTTCCAGGTCAATTATTGAGTTTTACGCCTAGAGGATGATGATGCAATATCTGCCTGTTTTTTTTGCCTATATGTCCATAAAAGCTCAAGACCGTTAATCTAAACACAACAATAAAAAATCTTATTAACATATAAAAATAACAATTGTAAACATCAATAGTTTAAAGCATAAACTTTGTGTTATGTGGACAAAAACAAATTCGAGAAACTTGATCATAATAGCTTTGTGTATAGCAGACAACTTCAACAATAAATAATATTTAGCATATTGTTTTTTTTCCATGATTGCAATAAAACAAATCCAATTATCAATAATATGTAGGTCATTCCTTTAGTGCATGCATTTGGGGAATGAAATAATAGGATTTAGGTTATAACAAAACTTATTTGTCAATGATGGTTTTCAAATAATGCGATCTCTATAATTAACACATGTCACGCTGAATTTGAAACATAATATATTAAGCTTCTATCACCCCATTTTAATAGTTATTGATCTATATAAGTTTGTTTTCATGCAAGGTTCTTGTACTGAATGCATATTGCATTTCCTTATATGCTAAGTGTCCATCATTACATAGAATAAGTATTGATAAGATTGAAGCGAGATTTCTTAGAACATTTGACATGTAGAGGGTGAAAAGCTTCCATATACCATTCTTGGTTTCCATACTTTCACAACTATTCCATTGAAACAAATGTCCATTGGAATGACTCTTTGCAAATTTTGCTGACAAAATTGGCAAGTTTTCCTTGATGAGAAAATGAAAAGATGGCATTGACACAAACATGGAGCATTGTTTCATGTTTGCTGACCGTTGATCAGATCTTGTCGAGCAACATTTTGCAATAGATACATTGTTCCAACTTACAATAGAAATAAAACTGCAATACAAGATTCAATTTGTCCATACTGTCAAAAAAGATTCGACAAGATAACAAGTGATAAACATATAGATTTCTTAAATGATTAGCATAGTAACTGTAAGATATGCTCAATAGCCACAAAAAATGGCTTGACAACCACATGAATACATTATTTCAGTTTTCAGTATAGATAGACTTGCAATACAAGTATCTGCATGGGCACACTATCAAAACAAGATTTAATGACAACTCTTACATATACATATTCGTTGTTTGTCGAGCAATGCAAATGAAATATATGTACAATTGAAACAAAATTACTCTCTAGCATAAAGTCTTTGAAATAACAATTGTTTATTTTGGAGTTTACAATTGCCAACCAAGCTAATAAGCATATATGCTTTGTTTCCTCTGAATGCATTACAGGGAAACCTGTAAAGTGAGATGTAATTTAGAATCAATTTACAGTAGTCTATGAGACCAA
>SNQJ01S0265953.1:0-11885 GCA_010110895.2 Picea sitchensis | reverse complement strand
GGAGTCTGTCCTCTTCCTTGACTGTTGCCTTGAAAAGAACCTCTACCTTGACTATTTCCTCTTGCATGAAAATATCCTCTGCCTTGATTGTTTCCTCTACCTTGAAAATTCCCTCTTCCTTGATTGTTGCCTCTGCCTTGACTATTGCCTCTACCTTGACTATTGTCTCTATGTTGGCCTCTTCCACGACTTTGGACAAAATTTCCTCTTCCTCTGTTTCTATAACTGTCACTGGAAGGCTTACTTGTGCTTGCTTCTGAGAGAAAAAAATCTTCGCCAACTTGTTTTTTCTTTCCAAAAGTTTTATTGTGTTGAGACAATAGTTCACTTAGTTCATCAAATGTAATCTTTTCTAACTTGCCAGTGACTTGTAAAGTCTCTAAAAAATGTGTATAAGAAGAAAGCAATCTAGCTATTAAGATTGTAGTCATAAAATTATCATCCACTGCTTGAAAACCCGCATTTAATATTTCCTGCTTAATGTTTTTAAGTCTGGAAATATATTCATGGACATCACCNCCATCTATTAAGATTGTAGTCATAAAACTATCATCCACTGCTTGAAATCCCGCATTTAATATTTCCTGCTTAATGTTTTTAAGTCTGGAAATATATTCATGGACATCACCGCCTTCAATCAATTTTTGTTGAAGCAACTTTAATTGAAGATCAACTTTCTTGGATTCAGGCTGAGAATCAAATAAATCTTTATACACTTTCAAGGCAGACCACACATCAGTCATATTTTCAATATGCACATACATTTCATCATTAACTGAAGCTTTAATAAGTGCTAATGCTTTGGCATTTTTAACTTCCCATTTTGCTAATGTCGCTGCATCTGTCGGCTTAGTGGGCTTAGTATCCTCATTACAGATATCACGCCAAAGTTCATTGTAAATGAGAGTACTTTCAATGAGTCTTTTCCATGTTTATAATATTTTGTCCCTTCAAGTTTATCTGAGTCGGAGAATAAATTAATTAATTTCGACATTTGGACTTTAGTGAATGTACACACCAGAAATAATCACGCCAAGGAAGATGAACAACACACCAAATGCATCACACCAAAGACGATCTATCGGGGATTGGCCTTGACCCTCGTATATTCCTTGAAACAAGGAAACAATGACTGAGCTTGGTACTTGGCTCCAGTCAAAATTCCAAGAAACTTTTAAAATTTTACACTTTTACAAAACAAATCTGGCAATCTTGCCCCCCCTCAAAGTAAAAAACAAAAAATACTTTGAGTTACAAAATGAAGACAGCCTTTATAAAGGCACTTGGATGACAGCCAAGTTTGAAGTGACCTATCAGCACGTTCACACAGACCAAGGCGTGAAGCAATAATGCTAGTGCTGGAGCGACTGTAATTGCAAGTAGTGCGCCCAATATTATCAGATAATGGATGAAGTTATTAGATTTACAAATGGTTCATAGATCTGGAGTTTCCTTTTCTGAAGTGACTTGATGAATGTATTTCATATGTTGCAAACAATCTACAGTATGCAGATTCTGGTGTTTATCTTGTGAAGTTCCGATAACTTCAGTCACGAGTCTGGTCACACGAGTATCTTGCACGGAGCTTTCACGATTCTGGTCACGCGAGTATCTTGCACGGATCTTGGCGAAGTCTGATATTGCACGCTTTTTCTGTCACAATAATGGCCGTAGTTTGATCTTGCACAACAAATTAAAACAACACAACAGTTTTCTCGGATCTTGCACCAGTTGCACGCAGATCTTGCACGCGGATCTTGCACACGTTGTTATCTAGAATCTTGCACGTGTTTTTATCCAGAATCTTGCACTAGATTACCTCGTACATCAGGTTTCATCATATTACATTTACATGAATTTTGAAATGCGTTGTCATCAGTCTTAAATCGCTCCAATTTCAGTGATAACATATGCGATTTTAGTGATAACATATGCGGCCGAAGACTAAAATCGCTCCAATTTCGTTTTAACCCACTTGATCCTTTAAAATCATTTTGAGATCCGTTCTTGTTGGTGACTACAGTTGGAGAGACCGGTCCTAGATACAGAGAAAAGATAAGCCTGATTTCTCAGAAACGGAAGTGCATGAACTGGCGGTCAGAAGTGTCAGACACCCAAGCAGAAATGTGCCTTAATTCGCGAGAACGAAAGCAAATATAGAAAGAGCAATAGTTTCCTAATATCATCATTTCACAACTGCAGGAGCAGTTCAATGTAATTGCAGGAGTAACCTTTAATACTATTGGCACACTATCTCCAAATTATCCCGAGCCACAATCTACCTTGGCAGAAGTTACTCAGAAATTACACAGCGTTTTAATGGCAGAAGACTGATTTTTTTTTTTTTTTAAACAATAAATTTATATGCCATAAACTAATTCGCCATGGACAAATTTTTCAAGTTTCAGGATTTGCAATTTGCAAAAATCACCTTTGCTGAGTCTAATGATTGAAATCTGAAATTAACAACAATTTCTTTTCCATTTTTAAAAAAAAATTGCACAATAACTGACCGATTTATTGACAGAGTATGCGCTGACTTTCCTTGGTCTGCAACGCAGAGATCTCTTCTGCAGATCAACAAATCTCTACTTCATTTCAGCAGCATTACTGGAGCTCTGATACCACAATAATAGTCGAAGTGTCCTCAGACACACAATTTTATTAATAGGAAAAGAAATTAAATAAGAAACATTGCAAGAGTTTACATCCCAACAACTCAATACTCTTGCAATGAGATATATATAGGCTAAAAGCCCTAACAAACTTAAGATATGGATCACTTATTAAATAAACAAGTGCCCATTTACAATAAATGTTATCTTAACCATCTTAAAACAAATCTCCTAATTTAGAGCCTAAGATACGACACCTCTTTAGAGTCATATCTTTTACAACAATAATGTATCTCTAAAATTCTACATTTATTTATCAAATATTCTAGATTATTAATTTAGTATTCTAAATTAATAATCAATTTATTCTAACTTGATAAACTATGATAATTGTATTTTGGATTATCTAACACTGACCTTCAAATATGGGAATAAAAAAATTAACTTATACCTTGAATGGGGTATTGTCTGCAAAGCAATTGGTTATCAAATACACGCATGTTATTGTCGGCGATCGTTGAAGGATTTGGGAAAAATTCTCTAACATCTCGTTCCTCTATTGCGTGAGGGATTCCGTGAGCAAGAGCTTGATGGGATCTTCTTCTCCCTCATTCCTCTTCATTTCCGCCATGGGAGGCCAAGAAGATTTTCGTGCTCGGGAATGCAATGAGCACATGTCAGCAAGAAGAAGATTTTTGTATTGATCCACATGGTGAATATGATTAATAATGACACACCAGATCACAATCATTGGAGAGACTATTCTGCAAAGTCCAAACATGATTCTAAGTTTTTGTTGTCTCCATTCATGATATCGTTAGAAATTGTTCCATGTAATAAATGAAAACGTGTCAACCCCAGGGAGCTGAGATCGCTGCAAAGAAACCACAAGCTGGTTGAAACAAAGATGCAATATTATCGCATCGCCACACTACCAGGCCACTGGGTAAACATATTCAAAAAATTAATGATATTTATTTGATATCAACCTAGAGATCGTGGGAAACATGATTACACAAATCCAACTGATCGAAGTGTTAATATGAGTTCGTTAAAGTTTCACCACATTGGAGTTTTGTAGTCAAAGATTCAAGAAGTTATGACTTGGTCCATAATCACAACAATATTTTAAACCCAAGATCATGGAAAATAAACCCTAGTTCGCCAACATGAAGTCATAAAGTTTGCACAATGTATAGTTATGTGTTGAGAATCTTCCACGATTCTTTTGAATCTTTCATGATGTCATGAAATATTTTAAGTTGCAGAGACTCAAGCCTAGGATCAATGGTATTGCTAGATTTAAACTTTCATATCAGACCCATGAGATATAAAGCAACTTATTGTGTTATGGAGGTGCGCTCCATTGGGGTTGGACTAGAAGGATCGGGGCAACTCAAATTATTGTAAGCTTTTCTTTTTTCTCTAAAATCATAGTCGGAGCATGGTCCAAGGAGCTAGACATGGAGGAAATTTTGATAGCTAGAGGGAAGATTTCTCTTTCCTAATGTTGTTAAATTCTTTTTGGACAAAAGACCATCATGTGAAAGTGACTTTGGTATTTTATTCAAGGATTCTTTTATCATATATGTTCCTCTGTTGGAAATTTTCTGAATTGGATTAGAATTTGTTATTTTTATCAAGTTTTAGTCATCTTGGAAAATCTAGTTGCTAGCGTTTTGTGAGGAATATAGGAAGATACGTCTTTTTTATTTTGGTCATCACAAATTAAGCTTGTCAATTGAAATAACGGGATTAATAGAACTTGTTTTCATGAATGATTATTCTTATGATTTTATGAAAATGGTTGTATGTATTTTAAACAAATGATAACCCTCTGAGAATTCCTTCTATATAGCTTGTCATTTATCTTTCTCTTTTATGCTTGATATATGATAGCCAATAGAGATTTACATTTTCATCCAGTCAATTTCTTGCAGGTTGTCTATGAAACATTTTTTGGAATATGACTATGGTTTTATAGCTTTACATTTTCTAAACCCTTTGACTATCTCTTTGGTTATTATTAAAATGTAGATGTTGATGATTGGTATCTATTCTTAGAGGCAATCATTAGTGCATCTAAAGTATTCTTGAAGAAAGGAATTCTTTCTTAATTCTTTTAGAATATGTCCTATTTATCTACACATTTTAGTTTTGCTCTCATTTTTTAGATAGAAATAGTGTATGAGTATTATTTTCTTTCACAAACATAGGTTAGGGTAGATTTAAGTCTAAAAGAAATAAACTCTCTTTTTCAAAGAGAAAATTATTTGAGTGGAAAAATGAGCACATAAAATTGGTTGGGAACTACCATTCCAAATGAAAACTAGCCTAATTGGGGATTTTGATCGGTTAGTTGTCCTCTGTTGCAAGAGAGAATTTTTTCTCCTAACAAGAGCACCATGCGCTATGTTGGCTTGGAAATACTCCAAAGTTTCCAAGAACAATGAAGTGCATTTCTCTCAACTATTGGGGATGTTGATTCTTATAGTTCTGAGGTGATAATGTTTGATACTTCTAATGTTAAGCCTGGACTTTCTTACCACGTCACTTTTCAGATACAAGTAGTGTATAGCATGAAAACCATCTTTAGAACAGTCGTGGATGAGGGTTCTTCGACATGTGTCATGTCATTAATTGTTGGTGAGTCATTGACTCCCTTGAGATTTCCCCTTCTCTCACCTTGTTAATTGCATTTGACAAATGTTTCTTTAGGCCACATGGGATTATATCCTCCTTCCCTATCCAGTTAGGTGGGAAAATTGCTTCCATTGAAGTGGAATCAATGAATGCTCTGCTTGATTACAACCTTTTGTTGGGACATAGCTAAACATACGTTATGACAACAGTAGTATCATCAGTTTTATGAGTCCCCCATGAAAGGAAGATTGTGATGATTAATCATATGTCATATTCTCACACTAATCCAGTTGTTTCAACGATTTCTACTATCTCCTTAATCAATAAATTTCATAAAGAAACTGAGAATATAGGTGTAAGTGACGGGTGATGTCGCATACGTCACTTAACTAAAAACTACCTCATCATCAACGATACTTTATATTGTCGATGGGTAAATTATATCATGTGTTGTTGTTTGACTCATGAGGAGGCAAATATTGTGCTTACTAATTGTCACATTGGAGCTTATGTCGGTCGCCTATCTAGGTTGGTGAAAATCCAAAAAAAATTATGTATCGAATACTTTTGGAATATTATCTTTAAATATTGTATCGAGGTGGTCAAAAAGTGTCATCATTGTCGGATATTTACTAGAAAAATGCATGTGCATCCAGCTCCTTTATTTCATGTGATCACCATCGGTCCCTTCAATAAGTGGGAGGTGGATTTCACAACGTGTCACTCGGATTTGGCCAAGGGGAATAAGTACATTATCATGACAATTGACTACTTTACAAAGTGGGAAAAAGCCATGCCAACCTTTTCCAATGGTTGTGAGACGACAAACTTATTCATATTTAATCAGTTCATCGCTAGGTTTGGTGCATCAAAAGAGATTGTCATTGACCATGGCAGTGAATTTCAAAATAAAATGATCTCGAAGTTGGATGAGAAGTTGAGAATTAAACAAAGGCATTTGTCTCCTTGTTATTCTCAAGAAAATGGCCAGTTGTCAATAAGTCTCCAAAGACCATACTCCAACGAACAGTGAATGCTAGTAAGTCCATCATAGATTTGATGTTTTATCCTACACTATGGACATATCAAACCTTGGTGAAGGTTGCTAAATGGTTTTCTCCCTTCCAACTTTTTCATGGAGTGGAGGCAGTCATTCTGATTGAGTGTGAGATTCCTTTGTTGAAAATAACCATCAATCTCCTTTCTTACACTTCTAAATTGGAAGAGCACCTTATTCACTTATAACATCTTGACAAGCAGCGTTGAGATGAAACTACGTCTAATAAGGCCCATAAGAAATGTGTCAAGGTACAATATTATAAGTCTTTCCACCCTTTTATCTTCTCTGAAGGGGATCTAGTCTTGGTCTACGACCAAGTCAAAGATTTTTTATGGATAGGCAAACTCAATCCTATGTGGTATGGTCCTTACATTGTAAGGCATGTCCTAAAGAAGGGATGTTATGAACTTGAGGACTATGAAGGAAATGTGTCGAGTGAGCCCCGAAATGGTATCTATATCAAGAGTTACTACGCTTGAGCAGTTATGCATGGGCATTTGAACTTTTTTAATTGTTGTACATTAATAGTATTAGGATTAAATTAATTTTCCATTCCTCAGTTTTTTGTTTATCATGCTTCTATATTAGTTGGTAGATGTTGATAGATTCATCAGTGTTTATAGGATTTGCAGACGGTTCTAGCCATCACACTCAAAACCTTGATTCCTCCGCTTGGATGATTTATTCTCCCACAATCCAGCTAGTGGCTTCAGGAAGTGCTTGTCTTAGGCCCACAACCAACAATATGGCTAAGTGTAGCATCGTAATCGAACTCCTTGGAGAATTCATCTCTCATGGAATTTGATTTTTAGAAGTTCATCTGGATTCATAATTGGTAGTGTCTAAGTTGAATGGAGAACATAGAGTCCATGACTCTACTCTTCTCTAACAATTCCTACATGTGCGACTTCTTGAACGTTCATTTGAATTTATTACTTATGTACACGTTTCTCGAAGTTATAATCTCGTTACTGATGCATTAATTAATTATGTATTGGATTGCCATCTTTTTCATTTATGAATTAGAAGCATGTATGTAAATAAAATCAATTCAAGTACATTCACGTTTATAAATAAAATTCGATAAACCTCTCTCTCTCTCTCTCTCTCTCTCTATATATATATATATATATATATATATATATATATATATATCTTCAAATACAAAAAATATGGTCTATATCGTACAAAATAGGGTTCCATTCCCCTCATATACATATAGCTCATCGATAGTACAAAAATAGATAATTTCAATCTAAGTCGAAGGCCCTGCCCCTACATAGGTCTCATGATAATAAACAATGACATTTTCTAAACATCGAACAATCAAACCCACGCTCGAGGTACCCATCCACATATCACTGCATCTGCTATGCTACTTCATCAATATGTTCCATTAACACTTGGTAGGTGAGTCCTTCAATGTTCCTTGGCACATTTTGTAGAACTATATCTACATCCCTCCTAGGTTGGTCTTCACCTTTCCCTTGGCACCTATGTCGAAGGTATCTGTCACACACCTACTACAACAACTTAGATTTTTTTCCTTTTCCTTCGAGGTACAAAATCCTTGAGACTTCTATGGGGCCTAGCACAGACCCTCTCCTTCCTTAAACTTCCCCAAACGAACACAATATGGCCTTAGCGCAAGCACCTTTCGCAACTCATGAGTCAGGAATCAAGACTCTCGGCTCGCCTTTCTCCAAACGCCAATACCCAGGATGCTATGCGGGTATGGTTGCCTCCTCACTAGCACCTGCTACATGTAACTATGGGCTAGGACAAACACTAGCACTACTCACAACCTCGCTAGTTGAGTTGTTGAGTTCTCGTGCTCCTCTTTCGCAAATCCCCGAGATGCGAGAAGTCAATGTTGTGAGGACTCTACCAAAGCGACCCGTACATGCCACTTGTCAACCTGACTATACTATGCTCACGAGATGTGTCATTGTTGCCCGTCACACGAGACCTCGGCACTCAGCGTTTCATGGCCTTAGCGATCAAGGTGCAGCTTCTTCATCCTGTGAAACCCCGAGCCACGATAAGTCAATAGTGGGTTGAATCTTCCCCAGTGTGACATGTGTCCACCATCGGTTACCCTCTTCCTAAGCTAATTACTAGAGCTACTCGCATCTCTCAACTTCACGAGTTGGAGTGTTGAGCCCTCATGCTCCTCCTTCACGAGTTCCCGAGATACGATAAGTCAACAATGTGTTGACTCCTTCCCAGGTGACATGTGTCCATCATCTGTCACCCATTCCCACCTTCCTCTGGGCGCTTGTTGTTATGCCACTTGTCAACCATGCGATCCCCACTTAAGGATGGGTCACGTGGTTGCACAATCCCTCGGCGTTTGGCTCTTCGGGACTTCCACAATCGAAAGGAAACTCCCTCAAGTTTCGAACCCCCGATAGGCGATAACCACGAAAGTTCTGATCCAACGGTCCTCCTGTGCCCTGGATCCAACGGCCACAATTACGTCGTGATCTCGTGAATCGCGAGTTCATGCAGTCCTACCCTTGACTACTCCAAGTCGTGAGTTAGTGAAATGCTACTCTCCTGTCCATACAAAGGCTAAGATCGATGGTCATTAGGGCTCCGTTAGATCCTTGGATCTACGATCTTGGGTCCCATCGCTACTTGCGAAGGCTGAAAGGGGTGAGGTGTTAACGCCTGCACTCCTTCTCTAGATCCATTGGTTTTGAAATATCTCGGGTATTGCCGAAAGGATTTTGACCGTTTGTTTACCAGATGATAGGGTATTCCCTCCTTCTATAATTAGACATGCTATCCCTTCTGAGCTTGAATCACGAAATTCAACTTCTCGGGGCTTCAAGCTCCCACGACTCCGAGACCTTAGAGAACTATCCTTTCTTGCATAAGATTTCCAGACTTAACCATTTATATAGAAACCAACGGTGACATATAAACATACACATGCATCCATTATCCCCAGTTTAAAACACCAGGCAATCATTCTACACAGGAATTATTATGGGCATACAAATACAAGTATGCATTCATGATATTTAGTTCAAAATACAAGGTATATAACACTTATCAAATCTACCATACATGATGAAACTGCTGAGAGGGGTGCTTGTTTCCACCCAACCATAGGCTTAGTGACTCCAAATGGATTTACCACTAGCCACCCCCGAGCTAGACCACGATGTTTTGAGGTTCAGTCTCCTATTTCCATCTCAACAGAAAATCAAGGACAAAGCTTACTCTCCTCCTCATACAAGAAAACCGTCCAGGACAAAGGTTACTCTCCTTCTCCTGATATTCAGAACTCCCTACGTTTCCAGGGTTTCTCCAGTCTCTTTCGTGATCCCCATCGCATGCACTGCTCTCCCCTTACCACATTTCCTCTCTTGCCAATTTTTCTCTGCAAGGTTGTGTGTGGCGCGAATTCCACCATATGTGGCCAGGTCTGAGGGTTGTTACGGATGGGTGGTTCACCCCCATCCCCTCATTAACTCTTGAGGAGCCTCCACACCTACCAATCTGACAGGAAATCCATTCTAGGATCAGAGAGTTGCTTTGGTTTGTGAGCAAGTATAAACCAGTACAGTACTGGCTCAGTGGAAGTTAACACAACCATTCCAGGTCCCTTCCACCACCTCTCATTAGCCATCATGGTCTATTTTTAGCACATCCCTCTCCCAACAGTCATGCAACACATATTCATAACATAATTTACATTCATCGACCTTTTATACAAAGGTCCATCAAGTCAAACATTCACATCTTTGAGTTTGCCATAGTTCTTTTCCAATATAGTTATTTTTACAGACTGGGGGAAACAGGGTGTTACAATTCCCTCCCCCTTAAAGGAACATTGTTCTCGATGTTCTTATCTATCAATATGACGTGTATGTGTAGAAGTAAACAAAATCGAATATGCATGTTTCATGGCATCTTCCATTTCCCATGTAGCCTCATCTGGGCAAAAATGTTTCCACTGCACCTTGACTTGTGCAATGGTTCGGTTCCTAAGTGGGGTTTCCTTTATGTCCAGTATGCATTGAGGTTCTAGCAGGAATTATCCCTCCGGTTCCACCTGGATCACAGACCAGTCAATTATATGATTAGAATCATGTACATATCTCTTCAATAATGAAACGTGGAAAACATTATGTGTTTTTACTGTGGGAGGAAGTGCTAGCCTATAGGCTACAGGTCCCACTCTATCTAGAACTTTTAAGGGTCCACAATACCGAGGGGCCAACTTGGCACAAGCTCCCATCCTCAGGGAACTCTTCCTGGGCCTAACTCTGAGGTATACGTGGTCTCCCGTCTTGAATTCTCTCGGAGTTCTCTTTCGGTCGTCATAACTTTTCTGTCTGTTCTGAATGACCTTTAGATTTTGTTTTATCTGAGTCACTTTTTGTTCCATTTCTTTCAACATGTCGGGTCCAATAGTAACTCTATTCACAGGATTACTCCAACTGACTGGAGTATCGCACGATCTACCATAGAGGACTTCGAAAGGGCTCATCTTCAGGGATTCTTGGTAGCCATTATTGTAGGCAAATTCCACCAGCGGCAGGTAATCTTCCCATTTTTTGGGTTGATTCATTACATGCATCCTTAGCATGTCGTCTAATATTTGGTTCACCCTTTTCGTCTATTCATCAATTTGAGGATGATAGGTTGTGCTAAACGGTAATTTGGTCTCCAGACCAGCCATCAAGGATTTCCAAAAGTTGGAAGTAAATTTCATGTCTCTGTCAGACATGATCTCCTTAGGCCTACCATGTAGTTTGAATATCTCCTTCATGAATACATTGGCGATATCGATTGCCTTGCAAGTCGATTTGACGGGGATACAATGGGAAGACTTGCTCAATTTATCCACCACTACCATGATGGCATCATTATGTTTGGTCGATGTTGGTAATACGGTGATGAAGTCCATGGAAATGGTTTCCCACTTCCATTCTGGGATTGGTAGAGGTTGTAATAATCCCGTTGGGTGTCTGTGTTCTGCTTTAACCTATTGGCATTCTATGCATTTGGCTAAGTACTCAGCTATGTCTTTCTTCAATCCAGGCCAATAGAATTGTTTCCTGGTGGATGTGATCATCTTCTAGTATCTGGGATGACCAGTATAGGGTCTTTTATGTAGTTCATCCATTATGAACCTCTTCAAGTCATCACATTCTGGAATATACAATCTATTTTTGTAAGTTAGCAGACCTCCATCTATCATCTGGTAGCCTTCATATTTAATTCTTGTGGGTTCTTTCTCCAGATACGAGGTCACGGCCTGGAAGAATGTGTCTGCCTCTTGTGCATTCCTAACTCTTTCCTTGACATTCATCTCACAGGTTCTCACCACTGCCAGATGAATTGTTTTCATACTCCTGCTAAGGGCATCGGCCACCTTATTTTCCTTTCCTTGAAATGTTTGAATTTGAAATCAAACTCACTAAGAAGGGCCATCCACCTAGCTTGTTTAGCATTGAGTTTTGGTTGGTCAAATAGATATCGCAATCCACAGTGGTCTGTCATAAGTACAAATTTTCTTCCCAGGAGGTAATGCCTCCACATTTTTAAGG
>SNQJ01S0265952.1:0-11957 GCA_010110895.2 Picea sitchensis | reverse complement strand
TAAGTCCGAACATAATGTTCAACCCCCGAGCTCTTCCCTACATGATTGAGAATCTCCTTGTATCTCTTATATGAGCTTGCCTTTGGTGGAGGATTGAAGTGGTGGAGGGCCAACTAGAAGGGACTTAGTTTCTCGGTTATGAACTGTGCCGACACGAAAGTTTGTAATTCATTCACTTTTGCTGATTACATTTTAATAGAAATACTCTTTTCTCGTCCAATTAATATTTTGCAAATATTTGAATTGTTATTCCATGGGCGTATTTGTTATGAACATTGATGGATTATACTATTGAATGTGCTAACATTATATATTATCACCATATGCTCGCATTTCTTGGTTGTTGAGGACAAGTTGTAGGTGTATTGCTTTGAGTCAAGTGCTCAACAATGGACTTCATCGAACGTCTGGTAGAGGTAGGAATTTTATCTTGTCTTGCTAGCATATTTGTTTATATAGAATACCAGAGATTATAGTTGATTTCTGCAGTCATTTCCATCTGTTGTGGTTTACCCCTAGCCATAGAGAGATTTTCCTTGTAACAAAATTGATGACCATATTGGGGATATAATCTTCTTTTTCGGAGTTTGGAGTGTTTTTCTCCTTAGATTGCTCTCGTTTATATTGAGTTTCTTGTCGTACGACTGCTTGACAGCCTCTATTCATATTGGGTTTGAGTTTCTTAGCCTGGCTATGTTTTGACACATATACACGGTTTTTTGCCCGATAGTTGCGTACATGCACGTGCCATCCTTCTGCAAGAGGCGTATATACACGCTTGTCCTCTAAATAGTCACATACATCACCCTTTATTGCTTGGTTGCTTGGTTTGATGGTTGTTGGGTAGGTTTTGATGATTGCTGAGTCTTCTTGGGTCTCTGTTATGACTGTTAAGTGTTTTTGGAATGACAAGAAACCTTTATTTGGTTGAATTTTTGGGCGGTTCCTTTCTCATCATCCTTTTCATTTGATTGTCCTTGCATCTTGGGATGGGTGTTTGCTTCTTGATATCCTACTTGGTTTGTCTCTGTTTACATACAATAGAGTTTTTATATCAAGTTGTTGTTCATTCCTTTATATTGAAAATACAAAAATATTAGGCATTTTACATTGTTGGCATTTGATCTTTTCAGTCTTTATCATTGATCTTAGTACATGTAAAGAAATATTGCATCTTATTTGGAATTGTAGAACTAAATTGAGAATTGCATTTTGAAAAGCATACCATTTATTGGGAATTGAAGTTAAGACTTTGCATTGTTTTCATATTCATTTATTTTACTTGTTGAGTCATAACATCACTAGTTTCATGACCACACCTTTTTGAGTAAGCAAGACCACTAAAAGTAATGCTATAATTTAAAATTGAGTAGTAACGATTTTATTTTTCTAGGGTGCACAAACTAGATTAGGATTTAGAGTCTTGGAATATGATTTTGTGAGTAAACTTCTCCAAGGCTATTAAATCAAGATACATGTTTGGCTAAGGGAGTGGAGAAATCCATTGTATAATCGGTAATATCAGGAGGCTCTGCTTACACCAGAGTTAAGCATGAGGTCACGTGAGGTTGGTTGAAGGGATATCCCCCCGATACCTTCTTAGCATCATATATATTTACGGGGATCTATTCGTATATGGGGATCTTGCTAGTACCCTTACCTCTATGAGAGGTGGTGCTTTTGAGGTTTTAGGCTTTGTTACCCTGCCCATACGGTGGACTTGACTTATGACTGTTCTCCCGTGCATTGGTTATATCGAGGTTTCTTAGTTTCTTGAATTAGGTACCACATAGGTTACTTGCAGGGGTTATTCTGTAGGTACCCAAGGTCAGAGAAGTTTCAGACAACACACAACCTTTATGGAGGATTACCTCTCTAGGGGGATCTGGATGACTGGTTGTTAAGCCCATGAGGGCTCTTATAACTAATTTTGATACCTCTGATATTTAGCAGAGGAGTATTAGGCCCCTCTTGGGCGAGGCATACCTACTTTAGAGAGGGAGGCCCCTTTTCAACTACTTTATCTTGTTTGTATGCATATTGGTTGTTTGATTATTTTTGGTGTTCTCTTTGATTACTAGTTGGCCTTAGAATTTGTTTTTTATATCATGAGTCTTGAGTCATCATGGAGCCACTCGCTGCTTGTTAACAGTTACCACCGCATTTTGAGTCTTTGCCTTCTAAAAGGTGTAGAGTTATCAAACGTTGTATACACACCTCCACTTATTAGACTTGTGATCATACAAGGATGAGTACTGAATCGAGTCAAAAAGATACTGGGAGTCCTTCGACTCCCATACCTACTATAGTTAACAATACCCCTTCGACACCTTCAACCACAATGGTTGTAGTGCCAAAGGTGCCTATCATCACCTTTTCCCATCCTATAATGAATACTCAACCTATAGCCATGAACCCTTTTGGGTCTCTTTGTCACTCACCATGCTATAATTTTTAGTCCATCCCTATGGCCTCTAGTCCTTTTTCCTATGGTATGTCGAACTTCACATCACAGTTTTCAAACTTCATCCCGACGACTGGTACAGATAATAGCATTGGACTTGGGGGCACAACTCCTCCACATACTCCATTCTCGTTTGGTGGTACTCACGTCCTTCAAACGACTCCTACCATTGGAGGCTTTCCTCATGTTAACCCTGGGTCTAATCCTGTTACTTCTAGATGGAGTAACCAACCTGGCGGACAAGCTACTGCTTATGGTCCATCCTTTATACCCACCACCTCTATACCGATTCTGATCAACACGTTTGGAATGACAAATCCACCTTTATCCTTCGGATTCACACCTAGAGGAGGTCAGTTTCATACCTTGGGCAACCCCCAACCTAGAGCCACTCTGGTTGGGGGAAGTTTTTACAACCCTCATCAGAACATTCCTACTGGAATGGTGCCCAACCTACCCCTTATGAATGAGTTCAGAGGAGGGTCTTACAATCCCGGACAGGGCCATGGTGCTTATTAGAACCCTGGATGGGATTTTCCCCAACAACAAGCTTTCTAGGGAGCTTGGGGTCAGATGCCGCAACCCCGTCTCCATTTTCTGTCCATGCTCAATCTGTCAGACTTGTCTAAGTTAATGAATGATCCTATCTGTCATGATCCGACATGACCCCCCGTTTCCACCAAGATTCCTTCAGATATTCCAAAATTTGAAGGCAAGAATGGTGAATATCCTGGTGATCACGTTACTACTTTTCACCTTTGGTGCTCTTCGAATTCCCTTAACGACGATTCTATTCGGTTAATATTTTTTCAACGCACCTTTACGGGGGTCGCTGTAAAATGGTATATCGAGCTACCTAGGGTAGTTGTCTTTTTCAGACGCTCGATTAAGATTTTGGAAATCGACGCATAGCCATATTTCACCACTCTTCTTCTGGACAGGGACAAGATTAGAGACCCATTGCATGTGCTTAACTGGGAAGATTATCTTAGCGGTCAGGAGTTTATTTAATTCTTTTTTGACAGTCGGTTCGAGTTTTGGGTGCATTTTTCTTAACTTTTGTTGAAACGGTAAGGTTTGGGGTTTCATAGGAATGATGTGTTGTATGATGTTAGGATCAAAGGTTTTTAGGTCGTCATACATCCAAGCAAAAAAAAAATTGAATTCCTTAAACAATTTAATAAACGTCGCTTTCTCTTGTTCGGAACACCCCACCCCTAAATTAATGCACTGTGGATTGTCTTTAGTTCCCAAGTTTATTTTTTCATACGTTAAAGAGGAACTATTTGTTTTACAGTTCACTGGTTTTTTAAATTTGTCTTGAAGATCATAAAAATTTTCTAATCTAACTACAGATTTAGGGATAGAATTTACCATGTCCGATGAAGATTCAGGAGATCTCGGATCTGGTATTACCGTGAAGTCACGAAGATTCTCTTCATGAGTACATTCGTCGATCACTGCGCCTTGGAAAGTTTCTTCCATATGCAGAAAACTAATAATTTGTTGATCATTGTCGAAGACTCTCCAATTCGTGATGTTGTCGGGGACGGATGGCCTGAACAACAGTTCGATAGAGAATGCATTCGGGGACAAGCCTTCTGCAGGAAAGAGTTTTGAAGATACATTAGCTAACAAATCGGCTTCTGAATTATTCAATCTAGGAATAGAATTTATGTTAAAAGAAGAAAACTTATTCATCCAATTCCATACCTCAGATTGGTATCTTTTAAGATGCGGAGATAAACAATGGATATAATTTTTTACCTGTCTAACCACAATTTCTGAATCGCCAAAAACAGTCAAATTTTGAATGTTCATATCTAATGCTTTCCTGAGGCCTTGCAATAAAGCCTCATATTCTGTTGTGTTGTTTGTACATTCAAACTCTAACCTGCATGCAATCAGGGTTTTGTTACCTGCTGGGTCAATAATCACGCAGCCCGCACCAGCTCCTTCCTTGGATTTTGACCCGTCAAAGTAAAGAGACCATATTTGATTTTTGTCAGGTGCATGAGACCATTGAGTAGAAACTGTTGGCTGCATATATGCCACAATTTCAGACTGTTGTTTTGGGTTAGTGATAGCGGAAGTTTCGGCCATGAAATTGTCGAAAAAGGTATCCATCCCTTGTATTTCGGGTGAATCGACAGAAGGTGTAAATGGTTCATTGGGATCATTTAAATCTGTCAATGTGAGCTTTAGGTAACGTTCACAATTTACCTTGATTCTGTTGGGCTTTCCATTCTCAGGCATCCACAAGTGAGACCAATCTGTCGTGAAATAGCCGTGTAGCTATTCTGACCAGTCTCTGCTTAAAAACAAACCATAAACTTCTAGAATATCTACAACAATAATATCAATCACTTGATGAACTTTAGGGTTAGATGATAATCTTATAAGCACATTCCTTAATTCGCCTATAACTTTAACACTAATTCGATCAAGTTGGATGATCTTTAAGGTGGATGGTTGAACTTCAGCATTAATCTTCTGACATACAGACCACGACATTACATTGGATGATGCTCCTGAATCTACCATACAATTGTGCACATTCCTATTGAAGATTTCAAAAGTTAACAAAAATGGAGGTACATTTTTGCGAGTACTAATAGTGGAAGCTTGTTGCTTTTTACTTGCAGCCTCTAAAACTAATTTATCTACATTTGTTACATTATTTACAAGAAGGTCTCTCTTCTCATGAGGATCATAAGTATTCTTAGTGGAGGCCTTCTGAGGAACTTTTGGGTTATTCTGAAAACCTTTGTTACTGCTTGGATTGTCGTTTTTGTCGTTCTCTGCGATATTCTGTAACATTTTTTGTAGCAAAAATGGGAATTTTAATAATTCATAAACATAAATGTTAGCCCTTAACTTTTTTAGATCTTCAACTAAATCATAATCTAAGCTTGGGTCTACATAATTATGTTTAGTCTCAGTTGTTTTAGACTGTTTTGGGGGCAAAGTCGTAGTGTTTTCAGAAGAAGTCTTGTTTTTTGTCTTACTCCTAGTATTGTAAGGATGTATTGTCTCGAAATTAGCTTGAAAAATGTTATCTGAGAAGTGCCCAAAAATGTTCGGAGAGGATTCATCTTCTTCTACTGTCTCTTGTTCAGCTACTTCCTCAGGGATCTCAGGAGGCATCAAGTTATCTTGTGCTTCTAGAATCGTTTGAATAGTGAATTGCACACTTTCTAGATTTAAGCCTTCGGTATTTGAATTAGGTCGGTTGGTGGGAAAAGGCTTCCTAAACGGGGGTTTGTAAGGCCCTTTGATCGAAGAAGCTTCTTCGACCGTCCTTTTCAAATCTGTAACTTGATTTGGTAGTTTTTGAACGACTTTTTGTAAGTTTTCTAGATCTGAGCTTTCAGGTTGTGTTTTGTTTTGGGCAGGTCTAGGGAGGATTTCGATTTTCTTTTTGGAAGATGAAATAGTCTCTATTTCGTTGCTAGTAGTGTCTTTTAAGCTGAGTATGTCTTTCTCGATCTGACTGGCCTCTTCGAAGGCCTCTAACAACATGGATTTATTAGATCTCTTTACCCAAATGGCTATACTTTGATGTAAGGCTTTCGTATAGTATGCTATAATAAGATTCTCAGCAAGCATCGAATCTGTAGGGATTCGGTTCTTTAGTGTTAAGAATATTTGGTTAAAGTCTTTGATTTTATCTTTAGGGTTCATTCTTAAACTAGAAAGCTCCATGACTAGAACTTCTAAGGACTTGTCATCTCCAAACTTCTCAAGAAAACAGGATTCAAACTTCTCCCATGACACGATGGTATGGGGATGTTGGGAAAAGAGGCATTGCCTTCGAAGGTGTAGGAAAATAATCTACAGACTACATCTTCGTGCTCAACATTACGGAGTCTAATGGCTAACATAAACTTTTTGATGTGATCTTCGGTGATCTGTTTAGAGTCCGGGTCAAATTTAGGGAGCCACTTCTCTGGGTGTTTGGGTAAGGGATGTTGAGGCCCGAGTACAGCGACTGCATCTTGGTCGAGCCAGGGTCTGGTGAGATTGTTTTGGTTGGACATTGGTGTGGGTGGTGTCAAAATATATGATGAGTAACTGCCTTCATCAGAGGATTCTTCTCCACAAGAAGAAGGGGATGAAGGAGGTGGTGAGGGTGGTATACTAGATCCTCCTGCTGTAGAAGTGAGGATTGGATCTGTAGGGTTTAAAGTGAGTTTAGTGCCTCTAAGTTGTTCTCTGATATCAGAGAAATGTAATGGCTGGTCCAAAGGTCGGTTTGGTTGCCTTAAATGGGCAAAGGCACTATGTGTTCTTATGAGAGATTGGCGGACAATCTCTTGTACATCACCACCTGTAGGATTTGGAGTTACTGGTTCAACTGTGATTCGTAGATCGTCGTTTGATGTGGTTGTTGTTTGAGGGACAATGTTGTTGCTTGAATGACTTCTTGTCACTATAGGTGAGTGGGTAGGTGGTGGAGGAGTCTTACGACTACCTCGTGCCATTAATAATTTCCAGGCCCTCCTTCTAGTGCCATTTGTTGACAGGCGAAATTGACCGCTCGTCAACTAGAGGAGTGAATCCGGTCCAGGGTTGTCTAAATAACCCAAGCCATTTGGATTAATCCACTCTGACGGGTTTAGCGGCTCTGTTAGCCGATCTAAGTCCTACGGAAGTGAAAAGACAAAAACTAAAGAAACTAACTAAATGAAAAACAGTTGTTGAAAACTATATACAGCCTAAGATATATTCACAGTTTACCAATTAATAGAATAGTAGTTCTACTTATTAAATGTACAGTGTATCGATATATTTATATTTCTATTTTATGTACAGTATTCACAAAATGCAAATTTTGATCGAAATCTGCGAAAATCATTATGAATTGACAACAAAGCTATTGTTCAGTATTTTTTATTTTTAAATATAACTTTTATAAACTAGAAATGAAATGACAGCGATCTAGTTGCGAAATAAAAATAACAATCTATACAGTGTATCTAAACTACATAAAATTATTACATTAAGTAAACTAATAGAATGCTACTAGCAAACTAACCTATAATCGCATATCCTATGTGTCATGTGCGTAGCATCTACGTTTGTTGTTTGATGAGGCCAACCCACACCAGATTTTACCAATGATTCTCGTAAACGTGAAGCAATAACGCTTTGAATGCTAATGACAGAACAAGTAAGATATGTAGCAACAAAAATTTATAATTTGACAAACGATCATATTAAGATAAATCTGAGTATGAAAATTTGCATATAACTGCTCATTGAATAAAGAAGATCAATCTTCTAATCATCAAATGTGAACAGATTAATTGTTGTATATAAAATGAGAGACATAAAAACATGGACACCATATAAATCCCATCACATCAACCTGTAACAAATTATGATATCTAAAGTAGTCAAAATTTGATTACAAATCGAAATGAGCAAAACTTGAACAGAAATATGATATATTGAAGCTAAAGCTGTGCAAATATCCAATTTCATTCAAGTCTGAATAATTACCAATCCATAGTTTCTGCTCCCAGACAACGATGGATATTAGTTTATAAAATAATACATTTATAAAGGCCACAGGATCTAAAAAATTCCTGTGGAAATCATCAAATCAGTTCCAAAAATTATGGGGAATACAATCTCCCAAATTCCCATTATTATCCAAAACTAACATCCTAATCTAAAACCATGTAAAGAAATAGAACGTTCATAGATGCCACTAGCGATCCAATCTCCTTTAGAATTCATATGTACATGTAAACGCACAAGAATACATGATTTCAGATTGCATTTTAGTTGTAAAATCAAAGAATTCGAATTTTAGTAACTAGCTACAGAATCTCACTATTCTGTAGCTAGTTATTATTATAAACAGAATTGTGTTTTATCAATTCAATCAAAACAGAAATGGATACAATTTGAGCAAACAAATCTTGTATGTTATTTCAGAATAAAAACAAAATCATCTTAAAATTACTTTCAAAATACCATACCTCGGATTCAGGGATTCGTTTTGATCAAGCTATTTTCGAATTTACAATGGCAGTGGCCGCCTCCACATTCTTAAAGACAACAGAACCTATGGTCTTCTGTCTTTTATCATTAGCTTGAGCTACATTTTTCAATATATCATTCTCCTTGGTTAGAACATTCACTCGGTCCTCCAAAGACTTGATCTGAGATTGGAGAAAAGGGGCGTCTGTATAATATCGGTCGAGCCATGACTTACATTCGTTGCACTGTGGTTGAATAGGCTGTGTATTCACAGGTGAGGAACTTCTTAATTGACCAGCAGTTTCTCTGTCGAGTTTGATCCCAGGGAAGTTGGGGTCGTCTCTAAGACACGGTGGGAGGTTCGTCACATAGTCATAGGGATTAACTGAGCAAAGTTCGTGTGAGTATGGATACTCTTCGGTTAGAAACCGTTTGATTTCAGAATTGGAATCTTCACTTAACATAATTTGTTTTTGGTCTGTGTTTTCTTTAGGCTTATTACGAGCACACTGTGAAACACCATATTAACAATAATCAAATGCATAAATGTTTGGTGTTTCGATAAATATGTGACCAGTGGTGTGTTTGAGGTCAAGGAGTTACAACCATATAAACAAGAAGGTTCATGATAAACCAAATGATCATTTTGATGTAATCAACATGAATTCCAACTGTGGGTTTTCACGCTTGTAGTCGTGAAAACGAAAACGAAAAGCAGGTATGCAAAAAACGAAGAATAATGATATCATTTAAACAGTTGTGATGATTAATGAGGGTTTAAAAAACCTTGTGTAGGCAGCTTGTAAAAAAGATAGAGATTAATATGGTTGGCAACAGGACTTAATTGAGAATTTATTTTTAACCTTTAATATTTATGCAATTATCTAACAAGAAAATAAACAAGTTAATTCTTTCGTTGTAGAAAAAATTACTTTCATACCTCCCGAAGTGCCAAATCTTAAATACAAAGTTGAAATGAAATACATACCTTCAATACCCAACAATGTCATACATTGGTAAGTGTTTGAAGATGATAAACAAATTATAAAGTTTTTGGAAATGATTGATGAATTTTCAACTCATATTAATAAGGAAGATGACCAAAACAATGAACAAATTGATTAAAATAGTCATCTAGATCCTAAATTGCAAGATATGATTGCTAACCATAAAATGATGATAATAAAAAATAAATAGATTCTAAAATGATTGGTGCCTTTGGAGAAGTTGTTTGACAAAGATGATGTTGCTCTAAAACCAATTGTTCATCCTAAAAAAAAACAAGTAGAAGACCACAATATTGGGATTGATCAAGAACCAAGACATATCAAACTTTTGAAATTTCTTCCTGCTGAGCAAAACGTCAAGTATATTGATTTATTCAAAGAATTTATTGAAGAATTTTCTTGGTCTTATGAAGATCTGAAGACCTAGGACACCAACATTATTTAGTACATAATTCCACTGAAGGTAGGATTTAAACCATTCAGACATAAATTAAGACAGGCAAATCCTATCCTATTCCCAGTTATTGAAAAGGAGCTAAAAATCCCATTAGATGAAAAAAATGTAGTCCCTTTGAGATACTCTTCTTGGGTTGCAAATCTAGTACCTGTTAGGAAAAATAATGGTGAAATTAGACTCTGTGTTGATTTTAGAAACCTCAATAAATCCTCATTAAAGGATAATTATCCTTTGCCTAAAATGGACCATGTTTTGCATAAAATTAGTAGGCTCTAATATAATTTCAATGATTGATGAGTTTTCAGGTTACAACTAGATTGTTGTACATGAAAAAGATAGAGAGCTCACTGCATTTACCACACCATGGGGAACTTTCATGTATGACAAAATTCCCTTCGGTCTAATGAATGCAGGGGAAACATTTTAGAGAGCAATGGACATAACATTTGTGGGAGAAAAGGACAAATTTGTTGAGATTTATTCAAATGATCTTATTGTTTTTTCTAAATCAAATGAATACCATTTAAAACATATTAAGCGAACTTTCATTAATTGTAAAAAATATGGTTTGTCACTAAATCCTAAAAAATCTCATTTTTCTATGCAGGAAGGAAAGTTACTTGGTCACATTGTATCAAAGGATGGAGTCAAGATTGATCCTCAAGATTGAAGTGATTAAAGTTATCAGACTATCAAGGAATAAGGAGATACAATCCTTTCTTGGCAAAATAAACTTTTTGAGAAAATTCTTGCCTAATTTTGTTGAAGTAGTAAAGGATTTGACTGACATGCTTAAAAAGGATAATGAGGTTAAGTGGTCTCTAGAAGCCAGATGCTCATTTGATCAAATCAAGAAATCTCTAGGAGAAGCACCAATGCTAGCAAGCCCATATCATTTTAAGGAACTTCTCATTTTCTCCTTTGCATCTGATAAAACTATTATTGTTGTCCTCTTACAAAGGAATAAAGAAAAAAAAGAACAACCAATTGCATTTTTTAGCAAGAGTTCGAGAGATTCAGAATTGAAATATAATATAATGGAAAAACAAGTGTATACATTGGTGAAAGCTCTGAAACATTTTAGAGTTTATGTTCTTCATTCCAAAGTAATTGCATATGTACCCAGTAGCACAATGAAAGAGATTCTAAATCAACTTGACACAGATAGAAAAAGAGAGAAATGGATAGAAAATATCCAGGAGTATGATCCGGAAATAAAACCAACAAAATTGATCAAAGGCCATGGTTTAGCAAGGCTTTTAGCTGAATCAAATTGTAGAGTTCTTGGAATAAATCAGATTACAAATATAACAGAACATCCTTCAGTTGAGTATGAGGAGACAGATTTGCAGCAACCCTTGGTAAAAATTCATGATAAGTTTTCTTCTTCTACATGGTACAAAGATATTGTATTTTATTTACAAACTCTTGAGTGTCCATATGATTTCAGTCAAGAAAAAGCTAGATCTCTTAAAATTCATGCAATTAAGTATTGTATAATGAATGAAAATATTTATTGGAAAGACCCTTTGGGAATTTTGCTAAATTGTATTGTTGAAGATAAAACTGTAGGAATCATAGATGAATTTCACAAAGTCATATGTTGAGGAAACCATGCTTGGAGAGCCATAGTATATAAAATATTGAGAGTTGGCTACTACTGGCCAAAGATTTTTTCTGAGGTAACTGCAAATGTTATAGCTTGCAAGGAATGCCAAATTTTTGCAGGTAAACAAAAAATTCCATCATTACCATTAGTTCTGATATAAGCTAAAGCTTATTTCCAGCAATGGGATTTAGACTTTATAGGTGAAAAACCTATTATATATCGACGGTCGTTCAGGAACTCATGGGAACATCGCAAGGTTCATAAATAGTTGTAGGGCCTCATTATTTAGTGCAAATTGTTCCTTTTAGGAACACTCCAATGACAAAGAGTTGTTTATGAAAAGGAAGGCACCCATATTTGTTGTTATGCACAAAACCTACATGATGGCACTAGTATCCCACTCAAAGACCATATATTCACTCTATAAGG
>SNQJ01S0265951.1:0-11957 GCA_010110895.2 Picea sitchensis | reverse complement strand
GTACTTGTATACATGTTTTGTATTTAAAATATTGTTTATTTGTGAGATTGACATGCACAAACTCCTTTTTCTTGAGTAGGTTCTTTTGGAATACTATGATGGGTGAGGTTGATAGATCGATGCCATATAATTGTGCTGGATAAATTGGGACAAGGGATATACACTTCATTAAGAATGATAAAATGACAAATGTATACTCTGTTATAACCCTATATTTCATAGGATCACCTGGTGATTAGAATCTCTTCCTCTAGTTGTATTGTATTGTAAATAATATTTTATTCTGAAAATGATTTACAAAAGAAATAGAAAAGAAAAATAAAAAGAAAAGAAAAGAAAAAAGAAAAAGAAAAGAAAAGAAAGAAAGAATAAAAATATAAAAAATGAAAAGAGGGTATAAAAAGAGAAAAAGAGAAAAAGATAAAACCCCATGAAATAAACTTGGTTTGATTCATACTGCTTAACCATGATCAAACCCTTTAAACTTATGTTGATAGGTTAGTGAATAAATTTGTCCAAACAATCTAATCTTGGCCAAATTAGATAGGTTAGTGAATAAATTTGGCCAAACAGTCTAATCTTGGCTAAATGTATTAGGTTAATGTAATTATTAATACAACAGTCTAATCTGGATTAATGTGTTAGTTGATTAGGTTGGGAGTTAGGTTAGTTTTGTTTCATATCAATAAGATTTGCAAAAATATTCATTAAATGCCTTTTATTTGAGTTAATTTGATGTGTTTTTGACCCCTTGGTGAAAGAATAAAGAAGGGGGAGCTAGCGCTACCCACAAAATGTTTTTATCCTAAGTGATATCAGGATTTGAACTTTTGTCATGTTGTGACTAAAAGGAGCACAAATCTCAGTGGTTTATCAAAGCACACCCAAATCAATGGTCAACAGTGGATTTCAGACCCCCACGACCTTTCTGCCTTTAATGGGGGGGTCTGAGTTAGTGGTTTCCCTAGTACGGGCCCTACGCAACGTGTCAACTCCATATCTTATCGGACCCCCCTCACTCAATTCCGCCTACCACCTACCCCCCCTTCAATAACCCACCTAATCACTCATCAATACCACCCACCTCACTCTGCCACCGTACCCCACTACCTTGTCACACGTCAAACTCATATCTACCTGTTGGCCAATTAATTCCATACACGTCACACTCATCTACCCGTTGGCCAATCAATGTCTTCCCCCATGACCGTTACTCATATAGTCACCACTCACACCATAACAGACACCCCCCACACTGTTTAACTTCATTTCTTCACTATTACCACACTATTCATTGATCCAGACACAGTCGACACAACGTCATTTCCTGTTCTCAAGATAACCTCCACCAGGAACACCATCGATAAGCACCATTAAACCAGGTAATTACAATCAATACATTTTTCGTCTTTAGACCTCCATTAATTATGGTTCCCAAAGCCAAATCCACAGAAACAACCGAAAACCCGTTCCTTCCTCCTCCCATCAACCTAGACCGTGCTCCCCTAGCTGATAAAGATTACAGAGTTGCAAAGTCGAAGTGTGAATTTGATATCTTCGAATTACACTTTTGGCTAAAAGACATTTTCTTAGACCAGAGTGACTAGATCGGAATTTGGGAGTCTTATCTACCATTATTCATGTTTCCCTAGACCTATTATTTCCCTGAGTTCACCGTTAAGTGTCAATCCCATTACCTTCCCGGCCAAAGGGCCATCGTATCTTCGTCTGGTGAAACTATGTTGACCATCACCCCTGAATCAATAAACCAGATGCTACAGATCCCCAGAACCGATTCTTCCATCCCTTTCTCCATTGAAATCCTGAACGACCTCTATCAAAAACTTTCTTTCCCTCAAAGAGCCCAAATATTCAAAATTTTCCTACCAGAAGATGCGCAGTTTCCTAAGAAAAACCCTCCCTATCCATCTTCCATATTCTCAGTCAGAGTCAACCAAATCATTTCCACCCTTTTTTGCATGTTAGGATATTATTTTGATGACTGGGTATACAAACCCATCCTGGGTTTTCTATCCATTTTCTCCACAGAAGAGAATGTGCCAACTCAATTTGATTTCAATCAGTATCTAGATGACAATATACATGAATACCTCTTCAAGTTCCCAATAGAGGGAATGTTCAGGTACTCCTCAGTGCTGGTGTACATGTTCCTTTTCTTCCAGGAAGACAAATTCTCCTGTGCTCTCCAGAAACTGGATCAGGATGGAAATCCTCAATAAATAACTTCTTGGACATCACTAGTGAGGAAGAATTCCACTGAGTTCAGCTTCAAACACTTCATTGATCAATTTTACCATCCAGTGGTATGCATGTTTAGAAACAGAGTGGAACCTAGGATAAATGAGGAGGTTTAGAGAATTTTACATCTATCAGACTTGGCCAAAATAGAAGACCGATATCTTTACCAGAACCATACCGAGATCATAGTGTATGGGTGTGAATTGCCACCATACAAACTGCCAAAATACCTCCCTGTCAGAATCTTTTCATTGGAATACATCAGGAAGATGATAAACTCTGATGACATCCACTTTGTATCATTTAAGAAGAAACAACAACTCAAGATCAAGAGCCAAATTGGTTCTTTCATGTGCAACATCATAGCTGTAGGAGAAGAGGCCAACAACCTCTTGAAAGAAATGAATTTGAGTATGAGCTTCCCATTGAATTATGACCCATTTGGCATTATAGCAGAAACTAGGCTCAAAAATAATATTTCTCCTTATGCTCATGTGCCAAATCCTGAGATAGAAAAGTTTATGAATCAGACAGACTGGTAGGAAAATGCATTGCTAGAGACAGAAGAACAACCCGCACTTGCCATTGTTTCACATACCAAAACTCCTCAAGTACAAGAAAAAAAAAGAGCCAGGAAAGAAGTTTCACCTTCCATCACAGAGGTATCAGCTAAAGAATTCCAAGTTTACAGGAAGATGACTAAGACTAGCCACACACTAGACATGTTTAGATAAGGAGGAACACAATCCACCATAGTCATCGAGGGACCACATTCCTCTACATTATCAGGCAGTCAACATATAGTGTCCACATCCTCCTCCAAGGAGCAATCATACACTAAACTGTCAGCTGAATCCTCTCAAGAGCCAACAAGATCAAGCATTTTTTGAAAATACAAGATGATGAAGCATAAGAATGAACTTTTGAACAACACATATGCCCAGTTTTGGAAGCAGACATCCATAACTCAGCATAGATTGTTGTCTGCATTTGACACAAAGAAGGGAAGGATGCATATGGAATTCTTAGAGGCACATGTCCCTCATCCCAAGACAACTTCTGATTACAAGAAAACATCCTTTGATTTTGATGTGAAAAAGGTTCATCTGACATACCAAATAAACATGCATAGGAAAACATGGGAGATGATTTTATCCACTCTGAAAAACACATCATTGACTTCTGCCAAATTGCAGGTGTCTCTAAACAATGTCCAATCTCAGTTGAAGATGGAAAAGATATCATCCTTGGCTAAGGATAATAAAATAAAATCCCTTGAGGAGCTGGTGCTGAAGATTGGTTATGACCCATCTGATGTCAAGAAAGCTGAAGAATTATTGAAGAAGAAAAATGCTGACATAGCCTCTTTGAGAAAAAAATTGAAACTTCCAACCACTGAAGATTCACAAGCAAAGGAAATGGCTGAAAGTGCAGGCCACAAAGAGGAGATGCTAAAATTGATAATGGAGCAGAATGCATAGATAAAAGAGATGGAAGTTGAGTTAGACAAGTTGGTTAAATAGAAAGAACAGAGTGTCCAGATGGTTGTTATCCCACTGGATGCAGTTCCTCTCACAGGAGTTAGTACAACATCAACAACCACAACAACAAAGATTCCATCTGCCATTCTAGTGAATGTTCCAGATGCTTCTCAGAAGTTGGTGAAATCAATGGAGGAGATGTCCCTTCAAGGGAAGGAAATCAAAAAGTTAAAAGAAGAAGTAAAAATCCTCCGATTCTTGAAGTCCATGTTCCAGGCCGGCTATAACATAGAAATGCATAAATCACAAAGACTCAGTCAATAATTACAGAAGATGCAGAAGGAGACTGTCATGGCTAAAACATTATCTGAGGCCGAAGAAAACATCTGGATGGACATTAATAAGTCAATGTCAGAGATATGGCCATTCATACAAATTGTTTTTGAACAACATGAAATGGTACAGAAGGCCAGAGAAGTAATTGAAAAGATAAGAGAAGAGTTAGGGGAGAAGCCTACAAAATCCATTGATCTCATTAGGTTCCTAAACTCCAAGACCAAGCAAGAGTTAGAGGCATTGGAAATTGAAGACAGGACATAGACCATCCTTGAGTTCAAGAAGGTATTGACCAAGAAAGGATTGATGTTGCAACTAGAGGAGAAATCTCAGATGATGGGAATTGGAGTGCAAATATTTTTCAGCAAGGTTGACAGGCTACATAAGAAGGGACTCCCTAGACTACTAGTGATAAATGAAAAGCTCATCACTCTGTCAAAATACAAGTAGAAGATCAACACAGTGGAAAAGGATGGTTCTAAATTTGTAGGTATACAAGGAAGCATTACTGGCAAGGATTTCTTAGAAACATTACAGTTGGACCTGAGCATCCAACATGAGATAAAATGTAGTTTTATTACAAAGCCTACTTTTTCCAGGTACACTGAATTAGACGAAATATACAGAAAGTTACTCAAGGTTTCCATCCCTAGTCAAAAGAGATGGGAAGACCTGTGTTCTTTACTTGAGTAAAGGTGATGTGGATTTTCGAGTCAGCATGAAGAAGACAGTCAAGTCAAAGTGATGAATCATCAAATACTTCCCCCAGAATCAAGACCAAGGATTTAAATAGATTAACAACATTCCTATTATTTTGTAACTTCTAATCTAGTTAGTTAGATTTTTTCTCCACAATATCCTAGTCATTAATGACAGGATCAGATGTAACTATCATATAAATACTTCTCACTTCTAAGTATTGAGGGTTGATTTTTTCACCCAAGGAGCTATTTGTGTAATCTTTTCAAAAGGATCGACCAGTAATAAAAAGGCTATTCACAGGATTCTTGTGTTTGATCGGTTGGTGATCTTTATCTTTCTCTATTAAATGTTTTACTTTTCTTTGTGATCATTATGTTTTCAGTTTCTAATCTTTAAAAGGAGGTTAAAGAACAAAATTTGTATGGTACACTCTATTTTTGGTCTTTTAATGGTCTATGTGTTTTTCATCTGAAGCTAAGTAGACAAACTCTTGATTGCTTCTTTACTAAACAGACTCTCACATCTTTTTCTGTCTATTCCACCTCATTTAATCTTAATAGATCCAATGGTTTCACTATCTTGCCCTGCGAAAGAACCTCGTAAAAGTTGTATCTGATTCTAATATTTAATATAGACCCCATATCCCAATGGAATTCTAAATGCACTTTTTTCAGCCAACTTTTATAAACCAACCAACAAACTCAGACTATTTTAAATAGCCTAATATCTAAAACCTTAACAAATCTAAATCATATAGAGAGATCCCTTTATGAAACTGGCAGGGCTAGATCCCAGTTTCAAAAGTGGTTTTGGTAAGTTACCTCTGTCAATTTATTCTACCCTTGACAACCTCTGGGAATTACAGAGTGCTAACATAGTGGCGACCATACCGGGGAATCAAACAAATTTTCCAACTTTTTGAATTGTCTTCTCTAGAAAACTTTATTTCTGAAAAATCAAAGATCTAACTTTCAAGAGATAAATGTTCAGAGGTTGTTGAAATTTGTACATATTAAATTAGATTTCTTAAAGTTTAAAGTTCTGGCTCCAAAAATAATTCCCACTAGATCTCACCCTGATCCAGAACCTGTAAAATTAGTAGATAATCCAGAAAATTTAATCAAAAAAAGAAACAAAGCAGAAGGTCAAGGGAGTAGCAGTCCTCTTCATAGGGCCACTTCTCTTCCATAGAATCTTGTCACAATCCAAGACATTGAGTTTTACCTATCTGTTGAAAAGATCCTTTTCAAAACCAAATATGATAACTTTGTGGACGAAATAGTACTAGATCAAACCAGCCTCCAACCTAGAACCCCTGAAAGACTCTCCCCTGGAATAGATTTTGATCAACAAATCCTTCAAGAGTTTGAGAGAATACAAGATCTAGCATCAAATATTGACCAAGATTTGTATAAATCCCATTTTCAATAGTCTGTTGAGCTTTCTTCCCTTTCTATTGCTGCACCTTTTGTCAATCCTCAAGCGACTCAGTCTATACCTTTCATCCCTGCTTCCTCCACATCTTTTGTCACTTCTCCACCAATCATACAAGTTGTCATCCAACCTCCTCCATCAATCATGGAAACAAGATATGCTCCCCTGGTGTTAGCTTCTCCCTTACATAACATGCCCCAGGACTATCAAACTAGGATTCCCCAGTTTGATGGCACTAGAACCCTTAATGCACAACAACATGTGGATAAAATGAATGATTTTTTTTATTTACAAGAAGTTGATGAAGCATATGTTCAAATGAGACTCTTTGCACAAAGTTTAACTGGTGATGTCAAGAAATGGTTCAAAGCATTACCTGCTGCTAGCATTGCTGATATTGCTGATTTTCATCGATATTTTATCAGTAGATGGGAGGTAAAGGAAAACCCTCTCCAAATTTTATCTAAATATGAAAATATCAGAAGAAACCAAGGGGAAACTGTACATGACTATTTCACCCTTTTTAATAATATCTATAATGAAATTCCTACTGATATAAAACCTCCTCAAGGCTTGGCCTTGATCAAGTTCCCCGATGGTTTTGATCCTGATATGTCCTACCAATTGAGATAAAGGAACTCTGCCACTCTGGAAGATATGCAAAAAAGTGTTGTGAGTGTTGAAGTAAACCTATTATCTAGGAGATATAGGCAAATAATAGAAATGAGAGTCAAAATCAAAGAATAACCTTCCACTTCCATTGGAGATGCAAAAATATATTCTCTGGTTAGAACTATGGAGAGAATGATGAAGAGATTAGAAATCAATGACAGGAACCCACCTAGAGAAAACCAACTTGCCCCTGAAATCTGAAATCCCAAATTCAGGAGAAATCCTCCCCAGATCAGGCAAAGAGAACCAATAGAACAACGAGAATAGAGAGGACCTAATCAACAGATCAGGCCAACCTTTCAGAAAAACTATGTTGATTATGGGAAAGAAACTATAGAGGGATTATATGACATTCACATAAATATTATGGGAGTTAATGTCAATGATTCCATATTTCTTACTCAATAAGAACATGACCTTTTTCTCCTTTCACAGACCGAAGTGGATGAGGAAGAGTCATAACAACAAGCTGTCAAAAATACAATAATGGAAGCACACAAACAATACAACTTAAGGAGTAAAATGTCTAATGACAACCCAAATAAGAAAGCTTATGAAACTAAGAAAACCTTTGATATTGTTCCTAAGAAAGTTCCTGAAAAGAAAAACTTAGAGGCTCCTACAAAAAGAACACCTGAATCTATACCAAGGAAATCTCAAACTGAGGTTGCATCCACAAGTCAACCTAGAAATAATGCATAGAAAAATGTGGCTAATAAATCATATTTTCATAATCAAAGCAGAACTCCTACCACATTCATCCTGGAAAGTGAATTGGCCAAATTGAAAATACCTATTCCTCTGTCAGAACTGATGAACAAGAATGCCTAACGCTGTGATGGAGAAATTAGGGCTTGATATCACCAGGACTTACAAGGAATTATACTCCTTTGATTGAAGTAAATTTAAATGCATAGGTATGATCAAAGACTTGTGTATTACCTTGGCACAAATCCCAGCCAAAAGCATGGTGATGGATATTTTTGTTGCAGATATTCCTCCAAAATATGGCATGTTATTATCTCGATCATGGGGTGCCAAGTTAAAGGGTACCTTACAACTGGACATGTCTTATGCCACCATTCCTATATTTGGTCAACAAAGAAGATTGTACAGAGAGACTCTGATGAAATGCATGGTCAACAGTCAAGAAAAACCACATAACTATACTTTATACTATGTTCGTTCTAATCTGGACTCCATTTTATATAATGATGGTGACATGGATAGTCAAATTGCACAATTGGAAGATGATGGGTGTAACCTGGAGGAAAGTAAAGCAATCCCTAAGGAAAGTAAAACAATGACAATACAAACTGATGAACCAAAAGAACCTCTCTGGAGTTTAGATTTTGATGGCGCTGTTAGTAAAGAAGGATCTAGAGCTAGGGTGTGGGTGCATAATCCAAAAACAAGGTATTCAGAAATCCATTCTTATAAATTGAATTTCCAGTGCAACAATAATATAGCTAAGTATGAAGCATTGATGATTGGCCTAAAATTGTTGAAAAATCTTGGTGCCAAAATAATTTCAGTAAGAGGTGATTTTGAACTTATCATTAAACAAATCAAAGGTGAGTATTCTTCCAAACACCCTAGACTCAGAGATTATAGAAATGTTATTTTAGATTTTTTACATTGTTTTATTGAATATGACTTGCAGGTGATTCCTAAAGGCCAAAAAGTACTTGCATATAGACTGGCTACTTTGAGAGCCACTTGTAAAATACTTTTACATCCAAATCGCCAATACACAATAGAGGTGAAATGCAGATCTATTGTCCGGGACAATATCAGGTACTGGAAAGTGTTTGGTAATGATGAAAATATTGATGATTTCCTGCAGTCCAAAAATGAATTTGAGTGTACAAACATTGATGTAGATAGTGATAATGATACTGTAAATAAACTAGATTCTGAAGAAATAAATGAAAAAAAAGAAAATTTAGATTTTTTGTAATTAAAAGATAACATTCTACCTAGAGGGTTAGTCCCATTAGTGGAACTGTTTGATTTCAATGATGTAACAAAAAAGAAAAAAATTGAACCTATTGGGAAAGATGTTGAGGAATGTAACATAGGAACATATGAGGAACCTAAAATGATTAAATTATCCAAATCTTACCTACTGAGAAAAAACAGAAATATATTGAACTGTTCAAAGAATTTGTAGATGTTTTTGCTTGGAGCTATGAATATTTGAAATCTTATGACACCAGTATCATAAAACATAAAATCCCTATAAAATAAGATCATAATCCTTTCAAGCAAAAACTTAGGATAATTAACACAAAGTTGATGCCCCTAATTGAAAAGGAAATTAAGAAAATGTATGATGCTAAAATCATTGTCCCTCTAAGGTTCTCAAAATGGGTGTCAAATCTAGTTCCTACCAGAAAGAAGAGTGGAGAAATTAGATTCTGCATTGATTTCAGGAACCTCAACAAAGGCTCACTTAAAGACAACTATCCTCTCCCAAAAATGGATCATATCTTACAAAAGGTAGTTGGATCTAGTAGAATCTCATTATTGGATGGTTTTTCTCGCTATAACCAAGTCCTTGTCCACCCTGATGACCAAGAGAAAACAATGTTCACTACACCTTGGGGCACTTTCAAGTATGTGAAAATGCCCTTTGGTTTAATGAATGTTGGTGCCACATTTCAGAGAGCAATGGACATTTCTTTTGTAGATGAACTTGTGAGATTTATTGTCATATACTTGGATGATGTAACTGTTTATTCAAAAACATATGAGGAACATTTACAACACCTTAGCCGATTTTTTGAAAAGTGCAGGAAGTTTGGAATCTCACTCAATCCCAAGAAAACCTTGTCTGGTTTAGAAGAGGGTAAAATGTTAGTGCACATCATATCTAAAGATGGAATAAAGATAGACCCTAGCAGAATTGAAGCCATCTAGAAGACAGACCATCCAAGAAACATTAAGGAATTTCAGTCCTTCATAGGAAAAATAAACATTTTGAGAAGATTCATCCCTAATTTGGTAGAGCTCCTCAGAAACATAACAAACATGCTTAAAAAATATACAAAAATAAAGTGGAACACATAAGCTAGGAAGTCCTTTGATCAAGTGAAACATGCATTGATACAAGCCCCTGTATTAAACAGACCTGATTATACCAAATATTTCTACTTATTCTATTTTGCTTCTGAACACACCATTGCAACAGTCCTTTTGCAGAAAAATAACGAAGGACATGAACAACCTATAGCATTCTTTAGAAAATCATTGAGAGATGTTGCATTGAACTACAACATCATGGAGAAATAGGCTTTTTCCTTGGTAAACGAAATTAAGGATTTCAGACTATACATTCTCCACTCACATATCATTGCTTATGTTCCAAATGTAGTGGTGAACGATATTCTGACTCAAGATAACCCAGATGGAAGAAGAGGTAAATGAATTGTTGTGATCCTTGAGTATGATATAGAAATCAAACCAACCAAACTGATCAAGGGTCAAGGATTAGCCAAATTGATGGCTGAATCAAATTTTCATGCTTTAGATATAAACTTTCTAGATGCAGTTGATGAACAAGGAGAGCATGGGACTCCACATGCCAAAGAGGTAGTCTAAAATTCTCCATGGTACAAAAACATTATCTTTTTCTTACATCATTTACATGCTCCTCCTGGTTTGACAAAAACTAAAGCTAGATTCCTAAAACTTAAAGTTTTGAAATATTACATTCTGAATGGAAATATTTACTGGAAAGATGCTGGAGGCATTTTACTGAATTGTTTATTGAAATATGAAGCTGACAAATCTTTGTAGGAGTTACATGAAGGAGATTGTGGTGGAAATCTAAATTGGAAGTCTACTACTAATAAGATTCTTAGGGCTAGTTTCTACTGGCCTACCTTGTTTGCATATGTCCATAAAAAGGTAACCTCCTGGCACAAATGCCAGATCTTTGAGGGTAAAAGGAAAAATTGTCCTTTACCCTTGAAGCCTATTTCGGTTCAAGCTCCATTTTAGCAATGGGGTTTGGATTTTATTGGAGAGATTTGTTGATATTATGGTAGATGCGAGAGGTATTTACCTCCATGTGTAAACCCAACGAGAATAAAATACTATGGGAAGCAAGAAGAAACCCTAATGAGTTGGCTAATAACCCTAGAAGACATGTTGGCTCAAGAAGATAACTTGTATTAGGTTATTAGCCTCCAAGAGAAGAAGTCGGCCAGAAGAAATAATATATATTGAACACACAGATACACAGAATGAGAAGTTAGCCCAGGCAGTTAGCCATAATTACTATAAATACAGGAGGCCAGTCTTCATTCTGGAAGGCAGTCTCAAAATTGCAGAGTAGCACTTTTGCGCACTACAGTGCCCAGTTTTGTGCACATGTTTGGAGGATAGCTGCCATTGTAGCTTCTGCAACTAGCAGATCACATTTGTCTTGGACTATCTCTTGGTTAAGGTTTGGAGTATCTAATCAGCTCTTGTTGGTGCACTATCCTTGGGAAAAGGAGCACTACCCTTTGTTTGGCTATCTAGCCTAGGGTTTGCTTTCAAAGTGATTCTCTATCAAGGTTAAGGTGCTCGGAGGGTGGCTTCGGCCTATGGTTGGGTGACAATAGCGATATTGTCAATGGTAAAATGAGCACATCCATTCTATTCTAACAGGTTATGGTCCCACACCTCCTTCATCCAGTCTAACCACTGGAAGGAAACATAGTCGTAAGGATATTAAGCTCGTTGAAGAAATTTCGCTAGGGTTTCTAGCAGGAGAAGTCACTATAGAACGACTTCTAGGGTTACTAGCAGGTGCAGTTGCATAAACCCTAATCCTCTCATTGAGGCACCTTAAATGAAGGGATTGAACTAATTTCTGGATAGATCATGCGCCCTAGCCTAGGGCATCTCTTGATACTCTCATCAAGCCAAGATGTCAAGGTTGAGTTTCTGGTCAAATCTAGGGTTGACCAAGTCAAAGAAGCCATGACTTACTCTATGAAGTCAGAAAACAAGTTAGATGGAGCTTCTAACTTCAGAGCATGGAAGACAAGGATTGACCTCATCCTTGCCAAGAATAAAGTG
>SNQJ01S0265950.1:0-11908 GCA_010110895.2 Picea sitchensis | reverse complement strand
AAGAAGTCGTCATTCATGAAGACATAGATCATTTACTTGGGGTTTGTTATTTCAACGAATGAGTTGAGAATGCACCCAGATAAGGTGGAAGTGATTAAGAATTGGCCATCACCGAGGAGTATATTCAAAGTGAGAAGTTTTCACGGACTGGCTAGTTTCTACCGAAAATTCATCAGGAATTTCAGTGGAATTAGCGCATCGATGATGGACACAGTGAAGAAGCGGAATAAGTCTTTTCACTGGACTGATGAGGCTGAAAAGAGTTTCAACCTGTTGAAGAGGAAGATCACGGAACAACCAGTTTTGGTGTTGCCGGATTTCCAGAAGACATTTCAGGTGAAATGCGATGCAAGTGGGTTTGCAATCGGAGCAGTCTTAAGTCAGGAAGACAGGCTAATAGCATACTTCAACGAGAAGATGAATGAGGTGAAATTGAAATACTCCACGTATGATAAGGAGTTCTATGCTATCATACAAGCATTAAAGAAATGGAGGCATTACTTGATCCTGAAAGAGTTTGTCTTGTACAGTGACAATCCTGCATTGCAGTTTGTGACTCAATAGGAGAAGTTGAATCAGAAACATGTAAAATGGGTTGAGTATATGCAGAATTTCACTTTTGTGATAAAACATATTTCTGGTACTGCTAACAAAGTTGTTGATGCTTTGAGTAGGAAGTGTCTACTGTTGCAGGAGTTCAGAGTCAAAACGCTGGGTTTTGATGATCTCAGGGACATGTACAGAGATGATCCAGATTTTGGAGAGGCATATGAAGCAGCTGAGAATCCAGTTCTCAGAGATAGAAGCCAGTGGGCCAAGTACATGATCCAGGAAGGATTGCTGTTAGAGGCAATCAACTGTGTATTCCAAAATGCTCCATGAGGGAGAATTTGCTGAAGGAGAAACACAGTGGAGGATTGGTCGGACACTTCGGTCATGAAAAAACGTTCGCAAAGCTGAGTGAGTCATATTTTTGGCCAGGAATGTGAGCAGACGTCAAGAGATTCGTTGACAGATGCAGAATTTTCCAGCATTCGAAGGGAAGAAAGTAGAATGCAGGGTTCTATCAACCATTGCCCATACCAGAAATACTGTGGGATGCGATAAGCATGGATTTTGTATTGGGGTTGCCAAGGACACAAAGAGGTGTTGATTCAATCTTTGTGGTGGTGGATAGATTTTCCAAAATGGCACACTTCATTCCATTCTAGAAAACCAGTGATGCCACTCACATTGCAAACTTGTTTTTCAAAGAGGTCATTCGACTTCATGGGTTGCCGAAGAGTATAGTTTCGGATCGAGATACGAAGTTCATAGGGAATTTTTGGAGGAAATTATGGAAGAAGTTAGGGACTAACTTGTTGTTTAGTTCAACTTATCATCCTCAGATAGATGGATAGACATAAGTGGTAAACAAAATTCTGGGAGACTTGCTGAGAATCTTGGTGACAGAGCACCACAACCAGTGGGACCACATATTGCCGCAGGCAGAGTTTGCGTACAACGAATCAGTGAATCGGAGCACAGGTCAGAGTCCTTTTCAGATTGTTTATGGCATGCAGCTGAGAGGAATTTCTGAACTGAGGGATTTAGAAAAGACTGCAACTAAGAGAGCTAGTGAAGAAGAATTTGGGGAAGTGATGAAAGAACTTCACAGCCAGGTGAAGGAGAAACTGCTGAATTCAAGTCAGGAGTATAAGCACAGAGTCGATCAATATAGGAGACAAATTCAGTTTGAATTTGGTGATCTGGTTCTGACACATTTGAGGAAGGAAATGTTCCTGAGGGGAACATATAATAAATTGAAAATGAAGAAAATCGGGCCATGCAAGGTCTTGAAGAAATTTGGAGTGAATGCTTATGAGATTGAATTACCTGATGGGATCGGGATTTCTCCGATATTCAATATCTATGATTTATACCGATATAAAGCTGGAGAAATAGAGACTGGAGATGAGCAACCAGTGATCCATTGGACGAAACAGATGCCAGTTATAGAGAAGCCACAGATGGAATGCATACTTGACAAGAAAGTGAGCAAGAGGACCAGGCGAAAGCAATACTTTGAGTATCTGGTAAAATGGAAGAACCATCCAGTTGAATATGCCAGCTGGGAGAGCGAAGTGGAGATACAGAAGCATGGACAGACCATGCAGGAGCTCATGGACAGGAGCCCATGAAAGTTTTCAAGCGAGGGAGTATGACGCAGGAGCATCTGCCACATCAAGCGAGCCAGCGCGGAAGGCAAGAGACAACTGGACAAGCGCCAACAAAATTTTTGAAAACACCTTGGAAGTTGTTGCGCAAATCTTAAATGAGCATTAAGATGAAGGCACACTTGTATATTGTAAATGAACCTTGAGCGGATTGCTCTCATCCTTAATAGGTAGACAACATTTAAAGTAGTTAATGTAGGTAGATAGTAATTTAATTCTATATTAGACAGATTGTAGAGCGCAAGAGGGAAACGAGATATAAACACCCTCATTGTGCATTGTAATATTATGCTGGAAAAGAGCAAGAGAATGCAGAGAGCTGTGTAAGAACACCCATGTACAGATATTTGGATTAATAGAAACTTTGATTCAAATTCATGGTTTTGTGTCTGTTCTCTGTGTATGGATGTTGATATGCTCATTGGATGTTTGCTTCCTATTATACATTTTCTTTGATATGCTGTGTATATGATTTCATGTTTGAATTGAAGTCTGAAAGGGAGAAGGAATGATTTTCAATTGTTTCTCTATTTGAGCCAGAGAATTCCTGCAAGGAGTGCAGTTGAAGTGTCTGCAAGGAGTGCCTTGACAGAGGATTCAGATAGAGATAAATTTTGTTCTCATTCACCCAAAGTGAAGACAGACACAGGAGCCGTGCAAGGAGTGTGCAGGCCAAGTGAAGTTCAGGGTTGCAAACCTGAGCGAGAGTGAAGGACTTCTGCTGCAGGAGTGCGCAGGGTCGAAGGGATTTCAACACTTAGACGTGGTTGAATGTTTTCGCAAGGAGTGGGAGCAAGGGGGTTTTATGAAGGACTTGAAAGTCATGGAAAAGCTCCGGAGGGATAAGGCCTTTGAGTCTGTTGAAGGACAACACAGATAAGTTGTGTCTTGAAGGTTAGCAAGAAGTGTCATAGGTTATACGCAGGAGGACGAGTTCCTGAAGGAGTACTTAGCTCATTTCGTAGGAATTTCCAAGCAAAAAACGGACGGTCGATATTCTCAGAGGAGAATCCGCGAATCTCCATGAGTCATTAGATCTTGTGGAGGTGCAAGGGAGATACTGCAGGTATTCCCAAGAGGTTGAAAGCTCAGGAGGGGTAGAGCCGTCGATCTGAGCCACGAGGGTCGTTGGATCTACACGTATATTGTGCATCGAGGTTTCGTGGATTGAAACTCCAAAATATTGCAACGGAAATCGCGATATTGCGATACACGATATTCCGACGGGTACGAATTATAGTGTGGGCCATAGCGTTGTCAGAAAGTGGAGGACAAGTGGAAAGAGCTATCAGAGTTTCATGGCGAGAAAGCCCGAAACAAATGCATTAGAATTCGCGATCTTGCAAACCCCGAATTGCCGATGGAGCAGAGCGGCGATTGAATAGTCAACTCACACGTGTGTCGGAGGTTCGACGCATCAAGCATCGGGAGTCGGGGATACAAGTTGTTTGGCATCGCGAGTGGCGAAATTGCGATAGAGGAACCCCTAACTGGAGGAAGTCAACGTTGACCAGTTGTCGGGTTTTGTGGATTCGTGAAACCAAAGGTCGACCACTAGACTCGCAAAGTTGCGAAGTCCGATTCCATGATAAGTAAAGAAAGGGGATCGCGCGAAGAGTTTCTGTGGGTGCAGATTTTTCGATAAGGAAATAGAAGAGCATTAAGGTTCTTCGGGCCGCGATAGAAGAGAAGATCCTGTGAGCTGACATGGACCTTCCGACCTGCGGGTTGTGAGGAGGCGTTGGCGTCACACTTTGTGGGAAGTCCTTCTATCTGCAAAATGTCCTTTGCATGGGTCATCGTGACATGTTTTCAAAATATAAAATAATTCATCTTCTAGAACACAACATCAAATAATATAATCATGGCTTGTTCATAAGAAATTTCCTTGGACCCAGGAATACATAACAATTTGTCGAATTACTCTTCATTTTTCCCTAGGTGAAAAATGTCGCAGAAGATTTCCTATAGCTAAATAATTGGAAATATTTTCAAACCATGGTGAGTGAATAGATAATGCAAACACGTTTTCGTTAGGAAAAAAACTTCTATAGGATTATCATCCACTTCATCATTTAATTGAGAAAGAAAGTATGCAATGAAAATTTCCTTGGTTTATCACAAGTGATGATATCAAATTCTTGAAGCAAAAGAAACCACCTAATCTCTCTACCATTTTTGAATGGTTTGTTCATAAGATATCTAATGGAAGATGATCAATGTGCACAAATACTAGGTAACTAGTAATGTAGTGTCGAAACTTGTTAATTGCATGGACACCAACAAGAAATTTCTTCTTTGTTACTCTGTAATATAATTATGTTGGAGCACGATTCTTACCAATGAAATAAATTGCATATCGTTTCTGGAACTCTCTTTGTCCATGCACAAATCCAATGGTTGTATCTAAAGCCTATGTTGAGATATGGAATGGCAAGGACCAATCTGGTCTTCTTAATACAGGTGCTATAAATAATTTTTCTTTTAATGTTTCGAAGGCAGTATGACATGAATTAGTCCAACAAAATTCAGGATCTTTTGAAAGTAATGTGAATAATGTTGATGCAAGCTTAGTAAAATGTTCTGTAAAATGATGATAATATCTTGCATGACATAAGAAACTACACACATACTTTTGATTCATTGGAATTGGAAGTTTGGTGATTACCACCTTTGCGGGGTCAACTTGGATACCACTAGGAGATATATTATGTCCTAGAATGATACCCTATGTAAGTAGCATGTGACATTTTTCATGATTGAGGGATTAATTTGTTTCTTGAAATATTTTAATAAATTTTTCTAGGTTATTCATTACTTCATCAAAGGTATTCCCATATATAATAAAATCATCCATGTACACTTCAATGCAGTCATGGATCATGTTAGAACAAATTTCAATCACAACCCTTTGGAATGTAGCAAGAGATTTGCATAATCCAAAAGGTAGGCAAGTGAAAGTTCTTTTATCCTGATCTTTAGGAGTTGGTTGAATTTAATTGTACCCACTGAAACCATCAAGAAAAGAAAAATATTTCTTTCCTGCCAAGGTATCTAAAACTTGATCAACGAAAGGTAAAGGAAAGTACTCTTTAGAAGTGGCCTTATTCAGTTCTCTATAATTCACACAAACTCTCCATTTTCCATTTTTCTTTGGAACAATAACAAGTGATTAAACCCACTTACTATCAGATATAGGACAAATGAAATTTACATCTAATAGTTTCTGCAACTCACTTTAGACTATATATCGAAGTGCAATATTCAACCCTCATTGAGGTTGTCTAATTGGTTAGAAGTTATCCTGAACATATATATGATGAGTGCATAGACTAGGATGGATTCGTTTCATATATGTATAATTCCAAGAAAATGATTTAGCATGCAATTGTCATAATTCAATCAACCTTTGTTTTTGTGGTGCTTCTAAATGAGGATTTATGTTGAGTGTTTTTTTTTTATTTTTTTTATTTTTTTTTATCAACTTTTTTCTGGAAAAATTTCGATAGGCATGCTATTTATTTCAGATGTGGTATATATATAAGATGGAATAGATTGAAATTATGTTTGGGTTGTAGAGAAAGAACATATTTCTTGTATCATATTCTTAATGTGATTAGTAGGTGAATAAGGATTATTGATAATATCACAAATAAGATCATCTTCAGTATTTTGTTTAAAGGAAAAAACTAATTTAATCATAAAGACTTGTTGAACATTGTCATCATCACTATCTTGATTTCCTACCCACATAGGTGTTTCATGAGCAAGACTTGGTTTGGCAAGTGGATACAATGTAAGTTTCTTTGTAGAAGTTCTTTGGGAGATAGTCATATCTCCAGATCTACACCCAATAAAGGCATAATTGTGGCCGACCGAGGCCTTCCTAAAATAAAGGGGTGGACCCCAAAATTTGACTTGGGTTGTAGAACCATAAAATTAGTAGGATATTCTTAGGAGTCTACATAGATAACTACATCTTCTAAAATTCCTTCAGGTTGTACAATGTATCGATATACTAATTGGAGAACAACAATGGTATGTTGAAGATTATTTAATTGAAGCTTTTGCATTGTCTCCTTAGTCATGGCATTTATGGAAGCTCCCAGATCAATTAAAGTATTTGAAATACATTTGTTATTAATGTGGTCATATACAATGGGACTTCTTGGATCTGTGTACTTAGTAGTGAGAATGTTTCCAAGCATCGAATTAACTAAATAACCAATCACTTGAACTGTTGGGGGATCTTTTTATTTCCCTGTTTCCTTAAACATAATTCTCTAATAGCTCTAACATAGATTGGTAAGTCCTTTATGGCCCAGGTCAATGGAATTTTAACACATACATTTTACAATTCCCCAAGAAAATCAAATTTAGTTTGTTTGATAGATTTATCAATGTTTAACCTTTCATGATATGAAGGATTTTGGACATGACTTGGTTGATCCGATTTTTCTCAGGAATTGGTTTGTTCCACTAAGAAAGGTTTATCATTTGGATCATTTGATTCAATAACTTTTTCCTCATCATCTTGTTCCAAAATGATAGGATAAGTTGGATTATTTGATTCAACAACTTTTTCGTTGTCATATTGTTCCAAAATGATAGGAGATGTTGGATTAACCACTTCCCTAATTGGAGATGAATATATTGAAGATCTACAGGAGAAATAAAATAGATCGGATAACTGGGTAACTCATAATTGTAAGTGGGATAAGATACTTTATTGTTCGGGTTAGGAATGGGTTGGACATGAATTTGAGTTGACCTTTGGGGTGGTTGATTCGATGGAAATTGTGATTTTTTTTGAGGTTGTATTTGTTGGAATGAAAGTTGTGGCCGAGGAACAAATTATTGTGGATGTTATTGTGATGCCTTTCCAACCTTGTTGCCAATATTGGTTTTGGCCTTGGGGAGTCCATTATGGCCATGATGCTGGTGGATACCAAGTGGAAAAGGGGTTTGCAAGTGTTGTTGATTAGCCCAAAGTGGATTATATGAGTTGGAGTTATACCCTGTGGATGATTTGGCCAAGATTTCTTTTGTTTTATGAAATAAAGTTGTTTAACTCCTTCACTTTTTCCTTGATAAACTAATTTAATTTTAGGAAATGAAGGACAATCACTTGTAGCATGACTCTAATCACAAATAGCACATGTTTCTATACTATCTAAGGGGTAGTCACACAAAGGATGTTGCTTTCGACATCTTGGGAAAACAATAGCCAAGGGTAATGCTTCTTTATCTTGCTTTTTCTTGATTTTCAGGTATCTAATTGGAAGGTTAGAGAGCTAAGGATGTCTATTTTAAAATTATATAACAAATTCCCAATTTCAACTAGAGTGACTTCACCCCTTGAATATTTACTAATCCTTTAAAGACTTTCTCGAGACCCCCTTCCTTGTTTATTATTACCTCCTGAATATCGTTTACAAAACTCACAAACGAAATTATATTGCAACTGAGAAACATCTCTAGCCCCCATCAAATTTAAGATCACATCCAAACACTCATCTCATATAGATTTAAGAAAAAGAGAAGTGTATTTGGGTCTAATTGATGTTGGTTGGATCGTCTAAGAATACATTGGAATCTTTTGACAAAGTCTTCTAGACTTTCTTCTTCCTTTTGAGTCATCTTGAATATTTATAATCATAAATCCCTAGCTTGTTAAGAATCATGRTATTTCTTAAGGGACACTTGTCTCATACCTTCCCAATTTTGTATAGAATTCCCACCCAATCCCATGAACTAGTGTAAAGTTGAATATTTTAGAGTGGTGGGAAATGATTTTATCTTATGGGAATAAGATGAGTAATCATAACTACGACTTAAGACATCAAACTTGTAAATAAATGTGTTTGGATCCTCACAACCCATGGATATGTGGTAAAGCAACAGGTGGGATGTTTTTCATCTGGGTTATACCTTATGTATCCCAAATATGAAATTCAAATGTGACAGGATTTTGTGGAACAAATCCTTCTCCTTCTTATTAAGCCATGAGATATAATAGATTTTAAAAAAAATTCATAGGTCCCCCAAAGACTATATATTCTTCTGAGGTAGATGAATCAACAAAAGGCTCACGTTTATGACTAGGGATTTCTAGAGGATTTATATCAACAAAGTTTGTAGAGCTTATTTCAGGATTTGATGCTACCTCCTCAATAGGAGTTTTTTTTTCACTTGTAGAATTACTTCGTTTCCTCCCTCCTCTTCCTGCCAATGTGTCAGCTACCTAGGTGGCTCTTATTGTACCATGAAACCATCCTATTGAATATATTACCCTATTCATGCATACTAAACTATCATGATTTTGAATTGAGTGAAATAGAGACTCACTAAAGAATATCAATAGTGAATGCACAGGTTCTTACCTCTCATCTTACCATCTCTATTCCCCTGGATTCATTCCTATATGAATTTTAAAACTAATACTACAAGGTTACTAAATCAATATAAACTAGATATCCATAATTCTTTAGTGTTTCCCCGACAATGACACTAAATTGACAACTCTAAAATATGCCTCTTTTAAAAGGCAACTACTTCATGGCTTCATTTTATTATCAACCTGAGGTTTATTTATGAAATTGTGAAGCATTATTGTTGTATACATAGAATCAAAGATCTAAATATTGACCAAGTTCTTACAATATTCCTACTCTAAAACAACTTTATTTAATTTAAGGGTAGTAAAATGATACAAAAATGAAAACTCAATTTAAAAATTACTCTAACTATATTTCTCTTGGTTTGACTGGTGGAAAACTTTACTTGGAATACACATTTGTTTCCTATAAGTTCTATTTTGTGAAAAAAAATTATAGACTCATTTCATTATGMAATAAAACATGAAAGCAAGTCATTCAACATAAGCAATAAAAAATGTAAAACTAATCTACTAGCAAATAGAGAATAAGCTTGATCAAAGAGAGAGATTAGGAACATGAATGAAACGACTTTAGAATTGGAATAAAACCAAAATATAAACAAGTTTATCTACAACAAAATTTAGCCGCGTCCCTCTTGAAGTGGGCCCTCCTTCACACCATTCTCCAAATTCTCTATATATATCCAAATGCAAGAGATATTGTGTATATATAGCTTTCATACTGGAGTCCTTGACGATTACTTCACAAACTGAAATATTTATGAAAACCCTAGAACTATGGAAAGACAACAGATTGTTCATTAGAGAGTGTAAATAATACTTCATTTTGAAAGGAAAATCAGAGGTTTTGGATGCTAACAACAAGACATATCCTTGGGTTGGATTCTAGGTAACAAATGAATCCAACTTGTGGGAATTTAAAACTTCCATAGATTCACCTTCCCAGACACATACCTCGTTCATTTGTGCGCTGAACTGGTATGCTCTATTTCTTGCTTTGTTAATGCCACCACCAAACCTCTTGCAATAGATTTGGTGAGTCACTGAATGTTTCTAATTCATTGACTGAACCTTTGTTAAGAGATATTCTATGGTTTTCATCCATGCTACAGGTTTTTTGTTAGGAACATTTATTCAAATTCTAACTAATTTCTATACTCCTACTCTAAAATTCATAATAAAGACAATAAAGACTTAAAAATGTAATCCAATAATACATTTTAGGAATTATGCTTTAATTAGGTGGAAAATTATATTACAAAGATAAAAAATGGCCTTATTGGTGTCAAAAGATCATCAAAACTATCAAGGACTTGTGCAAAATTGGTATCATTTTTAGGTCCAAACATTCCCCCTTTCCTAAATATTTTCATGACCTCATGAAATTTCTTGATCCTCTTATGGAACTCTAAGGTGAAAGACTATTCAATTGTATACATGATGGCTAAACTCTATTGTATCATAAAATCCTAGACTTCTATCAACCTATCTCCAATGCACAATTCATTCCATATTGTTCTAGTGAAATCGAGCTTGGTATTGTCGAGTAGAACATCAAATGAGTGGATAGTCAAATCAAAGACCCATCCATCCGTTTCCATGTCTTCTCATTGAGTTAACATATAGTGATACTCGATATAGAGAAATTTCAAAATGAGGGTATTCTATAGGAGTTTTTTTCCTTAAGGCATTGGGGAGAGTTTGTCAAATATCATTTGGGGAGAGTTTGCAACATTTATTCAAATTTTAACTAATTTCTACACTCGTACTCTAAAATTCATAATAAATACAAGAAATAATTAAAAACATTATTCAATAATACCTTTTGGGAATTATGGTTTAAGTAGGTGGAAAATGATATTATGGAGATAAAAAATGGCCTTATTGGTGTCAAAAGATCATAAAAAATAGTAAGTATTTGGGAGAAATTGTATCATTTTTAGGTCTCATCAGTTAGGTAACAAGACCGTCCATTGAGAAAGTCAATATTTTTAGTATATGACAATGACTACTTTATTTTCTAATAGCAACGAGTTCACAGACATTTTCCGTGAGAGATTTCAAAGACGTGGTTTTAGGGGAAGTGATTCTAATCCAGACGGAGGTTGAAATTGGTGGGGGTGGGGGGGTGGAGGGGGAGGGGCAGGACAAGGATCAATAGAGGAGGTTACCCCAAGTAGGTAGTGTTATTGAAATAATTGTACTTGTGCAAAGCCCCACAACAAGTCCCCAAATCTTGCATAAAAGATGGAAGATCCTACCATTGTCACCTTAGTAAGAACTCCCCTTGTTTTAGTGATTGAATATGTCCACCACAAGGGAGGCTTCCTTGGTTACCTCAAGGGAACAAATTAGAAAGTATAGTAGCCAAGCATACCATCCCTTCTCTTGATCACCTAAAGATTGGTCTAGGTCAAGGTAGTAGAAGAGGTATGAAGTTGTTTGAGTACCTGCCCGGAACAAGAACACTTTATAGCATATATATGATTATTTCCAAGTCCAAACATGCAATTAATACCGCTTTAAGACACTAGACAATGTAGGTTGCATTGGTTGTTGTAAATTTTCAGCAGTAAACGATGATATGACAACAATAAATGATTTACAACATCAACAACAATAATGCTCAGAAATGCTACAATTGACCATCAAAACTTAACATTCATCCACTAGAACAATATCAAAATTTAAGATGCAATTTCTGAATGAGTTAGGCCACCTTTAAATCAATGTATGAAGAAAATGAATTTGATTTAGATGGTTGTAGAAAACATTTTATAAAAACAAGTTTATTAACAAGTTTTCCAATGTTGGTGTCAGTAAAGTTAGTAGAGAGCTTAAGAGAGTTGAAAGAGAGTGTTTGTTGATAAATTCACAATGAGAGAGCTTTAAAACCAATGCCTTTTAAGTTATGGAGTCTTATAACAACAAATTCAACTAATATTGGATGATGGCTTACTTGAAACCAAGGGGTAGGATTCAAACTCTAGGGTTTGAATCTTGAAGAGAAGGACTTCTAGGGTGCAAGGACATTTGGGTCCTAGAATTTGTTTCTCCCTTCATGTAGCTTCAACTAGGTAAAAATCAAAAGTCTAGGGCTAAACTCATAAAGTATAACACTTTAGGGCTTTAGTGTAGATTTTAACCTTGTACAATATTTGCCACAAACATATTTTTAGTAAAAGAACAAAAAAGATACAATGGCAAATACAAACATTACACAAAGATTTTTTCCCTGGAAACCCAAACCGGGAAAACCAACATATTCTATATTCATTCATTGTGATACATT
>SNQJ01S0265949.1:0-11957 GCA_010110895.2 Picea sitchensis | reverse complement strand
GTTGAAGAGGATAAGGTGAGGAGGTTAGGATGATCCCACTAAATCATGAAAGCGAGTAAGATCCAAACCATTCAGATGCCACCTCACCATAGAAGTTTCTCCTTCTAGAAGATTCGAGAAAACGCTTGTTTTTCCCACGTGTAAGCATTCTCTCACCCTACCTATAGAGCTACCTATGAACATCTCACACCCTAGCTATGGTGAAACCTACGAGAATCAGGCATTTTCGCACCCTTCCTATATAGCAACCTGTGAACTTCCTTTTTTACAGGGCTTTTACAAAGTAAAATGCAACTTCTTTTCTCAGGAAAAGTTCTTCTCTCTTATCTCTTCAAGAACTCAGGCCACTGACCCCTCTAAAGGAAACAGATAGGTTTACATCATTAACGGCCATAGGGATGATGAAAATAATGTGTAACAGCTCCTGTTACCCTCTGCAATATATGTTCCATCTTTGGTAAGGGGTAATTGTCCTTCTGTGTGCTCTTGTTCAGGTTTCTAAAATCCACACAGAGTCTGATTTCTCCATCCTTCTTCCTTACTGGGACCAAGTTGTCCACCCACTCTGAATATCTCAATGGCAGGATGATCTGGGCATGTAGGAACTTCTTCACTTCTCTCTAAATGATAGGTAGAAACATAGGATTGATCTGTCTTAGCTTCTGCCTAAATGGCTTCACCTCCTTTTTCAATGGGATTTTATGCTCAATGATAGACGTGTCATAAGTTTTGAGATCTTCATAGGTCTAGGTGAAAACATCAGAAAACTCCCTCAATAATTCAACGTATTCATCCCTCTGCTCCTTTGTCAAACTTCTTGAGAACTTGACAAACTTGGGTTCATTCTCGGTGCCAATGCTGCACTGAGTTGTATCAGCATCATCATCTGGGATATTCCCTTTCAATGCCACATCATTTCTGTCAAAAATCCTTTCCAAAGGAACCAATGCCCTTGGAATATGATTGCTGGGAAGTTGCACAATGTCACTCTCTGCAATCTTACTTAGAAAATTACCATCATCAAGTTTTTCTTCAGAAGCAGAGTCTTGATCAATATGCATCGCTGAAAATTCTTCAACAGTATCCAGGAATCTTTTGATCTCAAGATCATCCTCGAACACCTTCCAATGTTTGACATTGTCAGGTATGGAGGGCCTATATTTTACTTCTATACCCTATCTAAATTTGGGTGGCAAGGGCACTTTGAAATTGCTTGTTGATGTAGCCAATGAATCTGCCACTGTGTTCTTCTCTCTTGGAATGAAGGAAATGTTAAATGCTGAGAAGAAACTATCAATTAGGTCCCATACCTCATTTTTGTAACTCCTGAGTCGAGGATGCTTGGCCTGATAAGAATTTCTGATCTGTTGGACTATCAATTCTGCATCTCCGAACACTAGTACCTCCTGAATTCCCATTTCCTTTGTAGCTCTTAAACCTAGAACAAGAGCTTCATATTCTACCACATTATTGGTTGTTTCAAACTCGAGCTTGTATGACAAAGATATGGTTTCCTGAGCGGGTGACACAAAAAATACTTTGGCACCAGTGCCTTCCCTGGAAGAGGCTCCATCAAAAAACATTTTCTAGACAGATGTGATGGGGGGAGAAAATTCATGAGAAGTGGTGGGCTGCTTTCTAAGTTTTAGAAGAGGCTCGAGAGAATTAGTGAGTTGTAGTAAACTGGAACCTAAATTAGTGGCAAGGGAAAAGATAGGATGGTTGGTAGGATTGGCTTCGTCACTGATTATGTAGGCCACCTGGGCTTCTTTGTAAAGTCTCCTATACTCTCCTCCAAACAATGGAATAGTAGCATAGGTTAGGTCAATATGCAAAGTTCCCCCCAGTCTTTTTATCCATGATCTTGATAACAACATACCAAACTTGGGAGGGACATCAGCCACTACAATGTCCATGACCACACTTTTCATGGGCAGCTGAAACAAGGTCACAACTAGGTCTTTGATGACTCCTAGACATTGAAATTTCCCAGAGTCAAAGGAATAGAGGTCATGATAGGCTCTGGTGACTTCTAGTCCTAATTCTTCCATGAAAATTTTGGGCATGAGGTTGTGGGAAGCCCCTGAATCCATCAAACAGTTGTGCAGTACCTTGTCATGTATGTTCAAGGATGTGTAGAAGGGAGGGGATGAATCATTCTTGTCTTCTACCATAGGACCTAGGATAACTACAGGCTTTTCATCTTGCAAATTGATTGAGTTTGTGGGAAGGCATGAGGCTTCACACTGTAATAGCTCGAAGAGGTGTTTTTTGAACACTTCATGTTTGATCAGTTCGGAGAGGGGCACAGGGATTCCAATTTTTTGAATTTCATGCTCAAAGTTAAAAGAAGATGTAAGCTTTGGGATTTCCCTTACTTCAAGAACATGAATCTGGACCATTGGAGAGAGGGGTGGGCCTTCTTACCTTTGTTGTTGTCTGCTACTTCATTAGCAGGTTTCTCTATTCTAGTGAACTATTCAGGAACATCAGGTGCTCCTATATTTTTCTTGGGCCTCAGGTTATACCTGCTTTGGTTGCTGCTAGCCTTGTCTCCCCTGCTAAGTTCATTTAGCTGTCTATCCATGAGAGATTCCGCATATGATGATTGAGTGAGATGGGGAAAAGGATAAGTATCTTCGAAGCAGTGGATTTCAGGATCAAGCCCATCTGTTTCCCCTTCTTCCTCATCAGCCACAAAATTATTTTGAAGAGGGGCCTAAATCTTCTGGTCTTCTCTATCTCTTCCTCTTTGGTCTCTTTGCATAGTCTAGGGAGCAATATTGTTTGGCCTCCTGAAGCTTCCTTTGTTTTCGGTATTTTGAGGATTTTTGTATGTTTTCTTCCCCTCCACCTTCATTTTCTCCATCTCTACAGATAGAGACTTCACTATCTTGGTCAATTCATCCACTTGAGGGTGAGGCACAAAGGGGCTAGAAGTTGAGACTTCAGATATTCCCCTTCTCCTGTCTACATTAGTCTTATTTCTCAGTCTATCAATTGCCAATACATTAGATTCCACCTCTATGGCCGCATCTTTCATTTGAGCTAGGGAGGTAGCTATTTTCTTTCTCAATAGAATGCAGAAGTTAGGGTCGAATGCACTAGCATAAGAAATTTTGGCAGAGGCTTCTGTGGGTTTTATCTCAGCAGGGATCTTATTATACAGCTTATTGAATCTTTTGGAGAAGTCAGAGACAGACTCTCCTCCCATTTTCTTTAAGGAATCAAACTCTGTCATGTAATACATGAAATTTGTTTTATCTCCCCACTGCCTCAGGAAAGCACTATCTAGAGCTTCAATCCCAACAATAGATCTGGGGGCCAATCTCCTAAACCATTTCCTCACCTCACCATCCAGGATCTAGATGAAAACTCTCATCCAGACATCTTCATTTTCATTGTTCAGGTTGTCTGTGTAACTGTAGAAAGCAGCTAGGTTCTCTTCTGCAGTTATGTCCTCTTCCCCAGTGAACTTGGTCATATATTTTAGGTAATCTCTAGCAAGGAGAGGATTCATAGGTTGAGGTAGGATTAAGGGAGCATATCTGGAAGCCACTATGGAATCCATTATGTTTAGAGGGGGATTAGCACCAGCCATAGGAACAATAGGTGTAGGAGAAATAGGAGGACATGAGGTTTGAAGTGGAAATACAAGAGTTGAGCTTACAGAATGGGAGGGGAACTGCAACAAATCTGGAGAATAGGCTTGCGGGCTAAAAGGAACAGAAATTTCCCTTCCTTCAACAAAAGTAGTAACAGGAGGAGGGGTGGTAAAACCCGAGGTAGGAGAATATTTAGAGGGGTTGGGTATGAACCAGGGTACCACCTTAGGGGAGAGGGGAGTGACAAGAGTTTCTCCTACTAATTCAAGACCAAGAGGAGAAAATCCATCAGGAACACTCCCGAAATTTAGACTATGGGAAACTCCGACAAAAGGTAATAAAACATGACGAAATGAAGGGGTTGGAGTTTTTATAAAATCATGAAAATCATTAGAAATACCTGGTTTAGCAGTAGAAGTACCTCCTTCAAAGGAATTTCCCTTTCTGATAATCTTCTCTAGGTCAGCTTCAAGTGGCGCTAATGACAGTTGAGGAGCAGACCTTGTGTGTCTGCCTCTAGAAGCCACGGCTGAAACAATGGAGTCGCTTATGGGTTCACATCAATGGAGTCGCCCAATGGAGTCATGTCAATGGATTCGCCAGATACATAATAGCAATCTCAATAGTTTTGATATCTGATGCACCTTTAGAATCAGTGAATCATTGTCGTTCAATCCCGGGGGAAATATTCAACTTTGTCCCCAGCAGCGGCACCAGAAATGTTAGCGTTAGAAGTCACTCCTGGATTGCGACAAGAGCAGAGCCCAATGCCCATCAGTTTATGTCATGAATAAATTTAATGGGGTGATCGAATGGTTAGAGACCCAGGAAGATATCGCTCTAACTCAGGAAACCAGACCTGGTATGTAAACAACAAAATAGGTCTTGATCTAACTTCCAATAGTTAGTTGAATGTAAAATGAGTAGATGGAAGACTTGGTGAGATGAGTGAGCAAGACTGCCTTGGGCATCATGCCTTTCAGCAGCTTGAGGAAGAAAAACTTAGAATAAAAGATCCTCTTGGTTCAGAGTTTTAGGGAACTAAAGGGTGACTTGACTGGATCCTCCAATTCCAAATCATTCAGCATTGAGAAAATACAAGAACTTATTAGAAACAATGCAACTATTACAGTGATCCAACATACATCATCCTATAACAGCACAACTCAACTAGATCCTCCAATTCCGAGCTGTTCTAACAGTGTAAACAAAGAGATGGAAAGATGCTGACATTCATAAGGCAAGAATTCTCAAGTGCCAATACATAACCAGAGCAACCAGTGCTTCATTAAAACTTTACACTCGAGAGCCTAGCTCAACCATCGATAGATTACAAAATGGAGAAAATGCCTACATATGCTCAAAACAAAACAACAACAGTGAAAACGAGACACTGCATTTAAAACATTGAGTCTGCATGTCTTCTGGCAGTCTGCGCATGCAGACTTTGAATGATCGTGAACTTGTGACAAACACAATCATACTCTTGATTGTCTTGCAAATGAATTGACAAGCTTTTAATCCTTTGTCAGACTTTCCATTTATGGTGGAGACGATGTCTAACCAACTCCAACAACTTCAATGACTGCTTTCTTAGGATTGGGAACAGTCCTGGTCAACTCCGCCCTTTGGGACGTGGAGGTATTCTCATGGTGCCACCTGCATTAGTTGAACAGTCTAATGGATAAGGCATGGAGAGGAAAGGTAGTGATCATGGAAACAACAGGGGAGAGACACATGGCAAGAAGAAGGATACAAGGAAAGAGCGAAGGTGACAAGATATACTGGTAATGGGGGGCACATTATTTATGGAGGGTTGATGTGGAAGGGAGCGAGATAGATATCGGAGGACGAGGAGGAGCCAAAGGAAATGGTCCATGTCACATAGTCAAGTGGAGAACAGATGGTAGGGGAGAAAATGGTACAGAAGGAAACATGACAGGAGGGGGGCCCATGTCAATACCACACCATTTTGAACCCCCCCCCCCNTTCTTGAGCATCATTGATATAGGCACCCCATTCTTGACCATTTGAGAGATGCACACCCAATTCCGAACCCCCCCCACCCCCTCCCCTCTGTTAAAGGAAGAATGGCAAGGGGGCTCCAGAATGAAACCTCAGCCATAGATCTAGGCGGGCAGATCTTGGTCGTCCAAAACTTCGTGCTCGCTAAAATGATGCACCCACCCTCTAAACTTTGGGAAAAATGGGTTTTTTGAATCTCTTTCTTCGCCTAAGGGGATGATTCTTTTAGGAAAGTATCCCATACATGATTATGTGCTAACACAAAGGACCATGTACAATGTTTTGAAGAGGCCTGGAGTGAAATTCCTAGAGAACAATGGGTACACAGATTCGTCAATACGCTGGATACCACCCCGATTAACTGGTACCTTCAAGCAGAGCTGCACCTTATCACTTTAGAATGGGAAGGTATGACCCATAATTTTATAACCACCTTTTTGTTTGATAGTGAATTTCCTTCTGTAGATAAAGCACTACAGATGGTGAGACATAAAGTATTTGAGGAGGCATCTGGCCTCCCTTTTGATAAAGAAGAGGATGAATGGACTGCGCCCCTCTAGAAACTGCAGACCTTCTACAACATTAATGCCGACGAATACGATGATGCGAGGAAGGTGAATATCACAGAAACAGAAGGTCAGAGAGATGTGGAAGGACTAGGAGTGGAACTACCATTCATTAGACAGCTGATAAAGATAAAGAAAGTTAATATCGGGGCAGAGGAGACACCAAAGCTTGCCAATGTTAGAGATTATTGGGACGCTGCTACCATTGATAAAATCAAATAATTATTGCATGAGTATCAGGACTTGTTCCCAACTAAGTTCACTGATATGAAGAGAATCAAACGACCTATGGGAGAAATGAGAATACCTTTGAAACCAAATGCGAAGCCAGTCAAGCAAAGACCCTACAGATTGAACCTAAAATATAAGGAAAAGGTGAAGATTGAGCTCGAAAAAATGTTGGAAGTAGGGATTATTGAACCTGTCGAAGAGTTGGAGTGGATCAGCCCCATGGTAGTGCAAGATAAGAAGACTGGTGAGATTAGGATTTGCGTAGATCTCTGGAAGCTGAATGATGCTTTTCTACATGACCCCTTCCGTGCACCTTTCACAGACAAAGTGTTGGATAACGTGGGAGGCGAGGAAGTATACTCTTTTACAAATGGGTTTTCAGGATACCATCAGATATGCATCGCCAAGGAAGACCATCATAAGACTACGTTTGCCACAGAGTGGGGATCCTACCAATACACAATAATGCCATTTGGACTGAAGAATTCCCCAACCATATTTTCCAGGGTGGTGGTTGAAGCATTCAAAGAAGTTTTACATAAATATTTAGAAGCATACTTTGATGACTAGACTGTTTTTAGTTTGTTGAAAAATCATATTGAATGTCTAAGGCTAATGTTGGATAAATGTAGGTAGTGTCAAATTGATTTGAATTTGAAGAAGTGCATATTCTTTTCACCATTTGGAGTATTATTAGGTCATATTGTATGCAAGAAAGGATTGTTGGTAGATCCATCCAAAATCACAATTATAGTTGATTTACCACCACCTACATCAGTCAAACAACTGCGTACTGCACTAGGACATACTGGCTATTACAGGAAATTTATCAAAGGATATGCTCAGATTACTGCACCAATGGAGAGGTTATTAAAGAAAGACTATTAGTTTGGTTGGACAGATGAATGCCAACAGAGCTTTGACACACTAAAACAAAAGATGGTTACTGCACCTATTCTAGCCTTTCCCAACTGGAGCAAGGAATTTCATGTGCATGTTGATGCATCTTCTATTGCATTAGGAGCAGTACTGGCACAACCTGGAGAAGGGGACATTGATCATCCATTAGCATTTTCTAGCAGAAATCTCTCCACAACCAAAATCAATTACACTACTACAGAGAGAGAGGGACTAGCCATGGTGTATGCATTGCAGAAATTCTGCCACTACTTGTTGGGAGGACACTTTAAAATGTTTACTGATCACTCCATGCTGAAATACCTAGTAAACAAGCCAGTGTTGGGGGGAAGAATATGCAGATGGCTTCTCCTGTTTCAAGAATATGTTTTTGAGATCATAGTTAAGCCAGGAAGAATGAATAAGAGCCCAGACCACCTGTCGAGGTTGGAGCATGGTGAAGAACCTACCAATATGTAGGAAACACTACCAGATGCACAGCTACTCCCCATTAGAAAGGTTAATGCCCACTTCATAGACATAGTCCAGTTCCTTTCAACAGGAATAGCTCTAGCCAAATACAGAATTCCGTAGAAGAAACAACTAGTGGTGCACACTGCATATTTTTCACTAATAGTTGGTCGGCTATATAAAATGGGACCTGACGAGATCCTCAGAAGATGTGTGATGGATGTAGAATTCCCTATGATCCTTGAAGAATCTCATGAAGGCATTGCAGGAGGACATTATGTAGGAAAAGAAACTACGCAGAAGGTTCTGTGAGCTGGCCTTTGGTGCCCTACGTTACACAAAGATGCTAAAAAATATGCCAGAGCATGCGATGTATGCCAACGAGTTGGAAAGCCATCCAGAATATATGAGATGCCATTATCACCATAGATGACCCTACAAGCATTTGAAAAATGATCCATTGACTTCGTGGGACCTATAAACCCACTAGGAAAGCACACAGGAGCAAGTTATATTATCACTGGGACATAATACTTAACTAGATGGGCCAAAGAAAGAGAAGTCGAGGACTGTAGTGTAGCTACAACTGTGTGTTTTATATTTGATGACATAATAACCAAGTTTGGATGCCCTAAATTCCTTATGAGTGATCAAGGTACACACTTCATCAATAAGACAGTTGAAGCCCTGACTAAAGAATTTCCAGTCCACCATCAGAAGAGCACACCTTATCATCCACAAGCAAACAGAACGGTTGAAGCATTCAACAATATCTTGGAGAAAACATTGACAAAAGTTTGTAGTGTGAACAGGGATGACTGGGATCTAAGAGTACCAGCAGTACTCTGGGCTTATAGAACCACTTGGCAAAAATTAACAATGCATACTCCTTTCAAGTTGGTTTATTGTCCTAAAGCTATTGTCCCAATTGTATTTGGTACCAAGCTTAAGGATTGTTGTATTTACAGACATGGATGATACTAGAGCCATTCATGAGAGGCTATCATAGTTGGTCGAACTAGAAGAAGACAAATTCATTGCAAGCTTCCATCAACAAATTCAGAAGGAATGAGAAAAGGAATATCATGACAGACACATCAAGAATAAGATATTCTGGTAAGGTGATTTAGTCCTTCTATATGACAGTAAGTTTATAAAACACCCTGGGAAGTTCAGAACACATTGGCTCGGACCATATGAGATTTTCTATGTTACATAAGGTGGAGTTACGTAAATGAAAACATTGAAAGCAGACTGGAAGGAAGGCTTGGTGAATGGAAGTCGACTGAACTTGTACTATGAAAACCAGCTACCTCGTATCTCTCAGTAGAATAAATAAGACAAGGGTACATGTACCAGGTTCATTTGAAACTGGGTTCCAGACACAGAAAAGACAGTTTGCACAAGGATAGAAAGGAGGCATAAAGTAGAAAGAAAGGGTTGCACTGTGTAGTCGAACGTCGAAGTAAAACAAGAGGATTAGATCTCACGTGCCTTGGGACAAGTCACAGGTGAGTGTTGGGGGGATGTTGGCAATGGGTTATGGAAGGAAGGGAAGAATGAGGAAGCAAAGGGAAAAAGTGAGCTGTGTGGGAGAAATAATGGTTGTCACTGGGTCGAAGTGCGAAAAAGAACAGAGAAGATGGAGCGAAGTGCAGAAAAGAAGGCCGTTGGATGAGGAGATAGAGGATGACAGATCAACAAAAAGGATGGACTGAGGATGACTCAGGAAGTGGAAAAATCCAGCATTAGATGCCTTGGAGCACCACGAGATGGAGAATGAAAGACAGGTTGGTGAATCCTGGAAAGAATGGGTCAAGTTGACCTAGGGTTGTAGACACCTAGGGTTTTGGTAATTAGGGTTTTGACACCTAGGTTTCAACCTAAGGTTGTCGGTGAGGGATTGTAATGTATAAATAGAGGTCGAAAGTACCTAGGTCAGGTCGGTACTATGGTTGAGCCTTATAGTCGAGTATTTTTCATCAGGATAATATTGTATTGAGGTTGAGAGAAGTGTTGAGAGAGAGAGCCTTCTAGTATTGTAAGATCTTCAGCTAGGTACGAAGATCAAGTCCTACAGCTGGGTGCATAGGAAGGAATAGAGGAAGGGAGAGATAGAGAGAGAGGATCTGTTGGCCAAGAGCATAGATCAGAATTGTAATCTTTACCTTAATATATCATAAGCACAATTCTATGGATGTATCCCTAGAGAGAGGGTGAACCACGTACCTTTGTTGTTGTTGTGTGTTTAATTGATGCTTTGAGATATGATGTTGTTATATTGTTATCTACATTACTTTATTAGATCAGATCTATAGCTGTGAGGGATAGATCTAGATATTTTAATGGTAGATGCATGTTATGTTGCTATTGTAATAAGAACCACTTTATATTCCCCTAGTTGTAGACATCTCTATCCTACAACCGCCTCTTATCTACTTCAGGTGAGACTGCATCTGCTTTGTAGGTGCTATCGAAACGGCCAATAGCTAGGTCTTGTTGGTGCACTCTTGGGGCTGAACCCTGGGTCTTCCCCTGTCCCAACACCTCGACCCATTTAGTGAAATAATCCACAGCTACAATAATATATCCATGCCCCCCGACCGAGTGAGGGTTACATGTGATCAAGTCAATGCCCAATTTAGCGAATGGAATGACGAAAAATATAGCATGAAGAGGATCCAGGTGAGATCAGATCTGATCAGAGGCCACCTCATCTTCTAGAAGATCCCCTTCTAGAACATTTGTGAATTTTGAATTTTCCCAAGCTTTAAGCATCGTCGCACCTTGTGTATATAGAAACATGCAACGATGTCACAATCTAGGTATAGTGCAGGATGTGAAGATCAGGCATCGTGGCACCCCATGAATGGAGAAGGGTTCGATGACCTTCCTTCATATGGTTTTTGGCAGAGTAAATCAAATCACTTTCCTCATGGAGATAGTCTCTTTTAATATTTTTAGGGAACATGAACACATGTTGTCAGGTGATCACTGAGGTGACCAAAATAATGTGTAACAGCTGAGTCATAACATCATCATTTTCATGACCACATATTTTGAGTAAACAAAGCCACTAAAAGTAACGCTAATAAATTTAAAATTCATTAGAAACGGTTTTATTTTTCAGGGTGCACAAACTAGCCTAAGATTTAAAGCCTTGGAATATGATATTGTGAGTAAAATTCTCCAAGGACATTAAAATCAACATATGTGTCTGACTAAGGGAGTGGTTAAATACATTGTATAATTGGTGATGTCAAGAGGCTTCTCTCACACCATAGTTAAGAATGAGGTTGCATTAAGCTGGTTGAGGAGACATCCCTCCAATACCTTTTTAGCATCAGAGATATTTCTAGGGATCTATTCGTATATGGGGGTATTGCTAGTACCTTTACCTATGTGAGAGGAGGTGATTTTGAGATTTTGTTCTTTTTTACCCTTCCCATATGGTGGACCTGACTTACAACTGTTGGCCTACACATTGGTTATATCATGGTCATTAGTTTCTTCACATAGGTAGCCACATATGTTACTTCCAGGGGTTATTCTGCGGGTACCCTGAGTCAAATAAGGGTCACACAACACACGAAATTTATGGAGGATTACCTCTCTAGGGGGATCTAACCAATTGCATTGTTAATCCCATGAGGGCCCTTATAACTAATTCTAATACCTCCAATATTTTGAAGGGAGTCACAGGCCTCTCTTGGGCAAGGCATACCTACTTTAGTGAGGGAGGCCCCTTTCATCCAATATATCTTGTTTATGTACATTGGCCTTTTTGTTTTACTTTGGTGTTCTCTCTGATTATTAGTTGGCCTTAGGATTTTGTATTGTGTCATGATTTTTCATTTCTATGGTTAGTGGAGCCCCCATGCCTCCCTCAGTTAGCACTACCCATCCCATGGTCTTTTTGTTGGACAACTGAGAGGGGGGGGGGGGATGAATCAGTTGTTACTGTGCTTAAACAATTATGATTCTTCTAAACTCTTTGTAGAAACACTGAATGATGATCACAATAATGCAGGGAAATAAACAATGGCACATTCAACATCAGTCACATATTTGAGAAACACAGAGACAAATATTTCCCGAGGAAACCCATACAGGGTAAAAAACTCTTTTTCTTTATATGATAAGTAATAGTTACATTCTTTAC
>SNQJ01S0265948.1:0-11957 GCA_010110895.2 Picea sitchensis | reverse complement strand
AATGTCAAAAATGAGCTAAAAGGGAGACGTCAGGCCCCTCTGAGGGAGACGTTGGCCCTTTTTGGGCATGATCAGCATCCAAGGAGCAAAACGTTGGCCCCTCTGGGGCTTCTGCAACCTGCTACACGTGCCAAACAAGCCCAGTACACTGTAATCTGCTCCAGAAAACGTCCAACCTGTCCTGGGTGGCGTCCTTTCCATCAAGGCCATCATCCCATCTGCAAGGGGTGATCCCCCCTAGGTCAATCTCTGCCAAAGTGTCCTGGTGAGGGCGTCCTTTTGTCTTCTTCATGCAATGGCTCATCATGACTTTGTCCTGCTTCTGCCATCCCAGTAACCACCTGGTGGGCTCTTCAGCCCCATGGAGGTCCGAGCTAATCATCTCCCCATGCATACCGGTCCTCTGGTACCTGTCCGTCGGGTATGGTCATGCACATCAAAGACTACGCCCTCCATGGGCTCATCAGTCCTAGAGATCATAGCAATGTAAATCATATTTCATTATTAAAGTTATCAAATATATGCATGAAATCCCTAACACATCATCTAAGAGCTCAAAGACATTTTGATCCTACTATACAAAGCTAAGGAGACCAACAGGACAACCTATTGGGGCTAATACCCACAGAGATGGATTTCCTCAAAAAGATCATTCAAACCATGTGTAATGAGGGTGATATGGTTTTAGGATGTCCTAGTCGCAAAAATAAGACCAAAGGGCGGAATTGCTATCTGTAGGTGCCAACTGTGGGAGCGAGTTGTACCTGTCATAGATACATTCTTTCCAAACCCATTTATTGCCCTTCATTTTTCTTTTATTGCTCTTTCTTTTTACTTCAGATTCGGCGAAGGGACCTGCCTTGGCAGTGTGAGAGCTTACGGCGTTACCCACTGGTATCTTAGCAGAAATGATAAAGGTTGGCTCGTGATTTGAGACCCCCTTTCCTTTAGCCGTGCAACCAAAGGTCAACGCGCCTGGCCTTGGTGACCAGGATGGTGGCTTGTCATCTTACTAAATACCTATAGGAACATAATGAATTAGGCTGCATTAATTAGAGACCCCCTATTCTCTTGGTTAAGTCTTGTTTTTATTATTATTATTTTTTCTTAGGGTCCCTTTAGTTTCTTATCAGGGAGGCTTGCCTTCGCGAGGATCCAAGGCGAAACATCTCTAAGTTTTATTTCCTATGGCTTTATCTTTTACCGGCTACTTTTACCCCACGGGCCTTTAGCCCCTTCTTCCCACAAGACAAGATGCCAAACTCCCTCAAGGTCATCCCTAATGGCAGACTAGAGATGGGATGGATAGGCGGGGTATAAGATAATATATGATAAGATGGTGGGAGGCGGACCGTGACTCTACAAATCCCCCTTTGTGGCTAAGCAAAACCCATGAATATCAACTTCGCTAAGTTACCCAATCAATCACCCCAACAATGGTCAAGCGGATTAGTGTAAGATCCAGCTGATCCTCCAATGAAAGGAACCTAATGCATATGAGAGGTTATAACGATCCAAATACTTGACACATACCATGATACTAGGACCAATTACCTCATGGAGCGAGAGTCTCTCCGATGCAAGTCCAAGCCGATGGTGATGGAGTACACTTTCTGCTGACAGGACAAGTCTAGTGGAGAGGAAGAAGAGGAGCCCTCAAGGGCCATGCTCAGTCAACCACGCTCTACCGGTACTCCATGTCTAGGACCATGTGCCATGCTCAAGTCAACCCTGCTCTCGGTACTCCATGTCTAGGACCATGTGGGCCTCGAGACATGATCTCCTAGTTATCCCTAGATATCGGGGATAACAATCCACAAACTTGCTTACTGCTTCTTTTTGACCAAGCATGTGAATCAAGTCTTTGAGAGGGACCGGAATCTTGATCTTTGCTAGCTCACCCTCCAAAGAGAAATTCATAGGTTCATGATGGATTGAAGCAGTCACTGGTGGACTATCCTTCTTTGTTGATGGTCCAGTTGAAGCTTTACCCTTTCGTGCATATGTTTGGTAATTTCTGCTATCATGAATGTGGTTTTTGAGTCAGCTTCCTCAACATGCACTAGAGCCATCTAGTTTCCGGGAAATGTCATGTTGGTCGGCTGCATGTTGATCCTGCATGCATTAAACTTTTTAAAATTTAAATGAATGAAATCTTTGGAGCTTACCTCCCTACCATTCAAAAACTGCAGGACTTGAGAGCAGTTTGTTTCTTCCACTAAAGAGAACATGTTCAATGTGTCTTCTTGATGCTCGGATGTCCTGTCTGACTAATCAGGAGCAAACATATATGTTGTCTAGGCGAACACAGCACATCCTTCCTCGTTATGTTGCAGCATACAGGCCCCGCAATAGTGACTGGATGATGGATGATCTACATAGTTGTTTCCAACCATGGGTACTAGAGGCCTTTGTTCCTTTGGTTTCTTTGTATGTTGAAAAGGCTTCTTGTGTTGGAAATATCTTTGGTTCCATGAATGGGAGTTAGATCTAATGTTGCATACTCAGTTAGAGAAAATCTAACCACTAGAACAGCCATACTTTGCGTAGGATTCGAAACAGAAGGAATGGGAGGCAAAGGGATAGAGGAAGAAATTACCAAAGTCAACGAGCTAGATTGCGGTATACTTACCACAGTATTGTTGGTTGTGATGGGTGGGAAAGTAACCTAAATAGTGGATACAGTGACAATGCCAACCATCAAGCTCGGTGTGGTCCCAAGTGTTGAATTTGGTCCGTTCCAGAACAAGTGTTCAAGCTCGTCGAAGGCCGGAAGCCCTGAGTTGGATTGAATTTAGGTGATCTTCTTGAATTTTCTAGTGGAGCCGACCCTGTAAACTATGGTGTTGCCTGGTGAGTTTGAAAATCAAAGAAAAAATTGAAAATGCCCACCAATGTCGTTTTGGAAAACAAGAACTAACAATAGCTCCCCAACAACGGCGCCAATTTGTTAGAACTAATTTCCGCATTGTTGAAAGCTGAAATGACCTTGAAAAATCTGCATGGGAAAATAATGCAACTTTTAGGAAAATCTGCCCAAAGTGTCACTAGTAAATATCCTCTCTGTTTGGGTTGGTGCGTGCCAACCTCAAGGGGGCATCCCTAGGTGCTCTTGCGCTAATCTTTACCCTGTAAATCTGCAATAAAATGTAACATAACAGCAGCAAGAAAAGATCTTTGGCATGTGGCTAAGCAGCCAAAGGATTCGTGAAAACAATTATAAATTTAATGACTGAATTTTTCCTCAACGTTAGCATAAAATCAATGGAAATGAAGAAGAGTGAAAGCACTAATAAGTGGTAAATGTTACCAAAGTAAGAGGCTAAAAACTTCTAAAACATGGCACAAAAACCCATCATAAAACCATCAAACTTCAAGAGCCAAATAAGAGCAAAACAAAGCTTTATTCTGCATAAACCAAAAGGTTGGTTGTGCCAAAGAGGCAGATACAAAACCGGTACAATGATGTTTCCTGCACAAGAATGTAGAAGCTAGAAGAGAGAGCGGAGAGAAAGTGAATGAGTATGTTGTTGTTGAAGAAACTATGCTTATAATGAACCAAATGAGGGCACATATCTCACGCAAAGACTCCTCCTCGAGCCATGCGCACTAGTGAGTGAAGTGAGGTGATGTGGCCATGCGCTCTAAGTCATGTGGAGTGATGTCCACATGCTCTAGTTCCACCTGCAGAGAAGTAGTAATGTGCCTTAGCTTACTAGAGTCAACAAGCATGCATGCAACCAGTTAGCTCAAATCAAAAGACCTCGTAATCTCCACCATGCGCCACTTCAACTCATGCATGCGCCCTAGTTAAGTGGAGATACTCTGATTTTGATTTATGACAAAGTGAGAGAGAGAGAGAGAGTGGGTGCCTAGTTAACTCAACCATGCACCTCGTAAACTCCTCCACGTGCCAACTCACTCCTAAACTCATGCATGCGCCCTGATGACTCACACATGTGCCAAGTCAACTTAAGTGCCCGCCATATCACCCCAGTCTCATGCATGTGCCCTAGTTTTTCCACTTGTCACTTCTATATGTGGCCACGTGTTACAATATGAGATCGCCACATGTCATCCCCAATCACTACCACATGTCACACCCTGGAGCTACCAAGCATCACCTTTATATGGATTCCACGTGGCACCCTACATGGCATACTACTAAAAATAGAAAATCCTCCGCATGTCTTCAAGATCATACTCATCATAATCGATTTTCAATGAGAAGTCCAAATATGCTATCAAAATCGACATGCAACCCATGCTAAAAATAGAAATGTCTCACATGTTGTCTAAAAGGGGCTCATCAAACTTAGAATCTCGCAAGGAACCCAAATATATCATCATCTCTGACATGCATGGCTCAGAACCTTGTCTCCTAAAATGTAGGAGTACTGCTAAAAATAGTAACTCTCTCCAATCTGATGAAAACCTGTAAAATATTTGTCTCTGAATCAGGAACACATCACTAAACCAACCCTATACCTGAACTCAATGGTAACCAACCCTGGCTCAAGCAAAGTTGTCTCTAGAATCAAAACTCTGAACACCATCCTGATGAGGTAGGCTAGCTCTTAACCCTCCAATTTGCAAAGGAGAAAATCTGGGGGTTAACAAGTTGTCAATTCAACCTTTGGTGGAAACATTGCCCTGCTTCCCACATAGTCTTTGGTCTAACTTGTTTCCAATTTCGCTAGAAATAGTAGAGTGCTCACCATATTTGTCATCACCATGGTGCATGTTATCCCTAATTTGTGGGATAACTAAGGAGATCATGTCTCGAGGCCCTCAGGTTGCAAATATGGAGTGTCAAGAGACTACATGACCCGCAGTGTCCACTTGCACATACGAAAGCCCACTCTATCACCATATTCTGATCCATTGTCAGCGCATCCACCACACCAGCTAGCTTCTGGAAGGCAAATGGTTCTTGCTCCATGCGGTACAAGTCAGGTATTGTGGCAAGTAATCATCCTAATATTTAAGGCATTTGAACATGTTGTATTTAAGCTGCTTTTGATTTTAGAATGTCTTCTTGGACATTATGCCTTTGACCCTGTTTCACCTTGGTGAGTGTCATAGATTTCCTAATAAGTGGCCAATATTTGGGAAAGGTTTGTGACTAGGGGTCCCTTAAGGGGTTATCGTACCATTCCCGACCATATTTACCACTTTCCGCTCATTACACTCCCATCATATTCACCTCTTCTAGGTCCTTTGACTTTAGTGACCCAAGAAGGGCATGTACCTCTTTTCATGGGAAGAAGGGGCTAAAGGCCCAAAGGGATTGTTGTTGGCTAAAAAGATAAAAGCCTAGATATAGACCTTCTAGATGCTTTGCCCAGGGATCCCCGAGAAAGCAATGAAACGCTTCTCTGTAAGAAAAGGGGGGACCTACAAAATAAATAATAATGAATGCTTAGGGGGTTAGTTGGAGGATAGGTCTCATCACGAGCCGGCCTATCATGATCATGAGTATTTAGCGGTATGACATTACCATCATATTGTCACCAAGCCAGGGTAGTGGCTCTCGATTACACAACTGAGAGAAAGGGGGTCTCATCACGAGCCGGCCTTCTCAGTTCCGCAAGATACTTGTGAGTGACACTGTCATTATTTGGACACCACGCCAGGATAGTGGCCTTCAACTTGTTCCTTAAAACATTAAAGAAATAAAGAATGGCAAGAAGATTGGCTTGGAAAAAGTGCATTGAAAACGAAGGTGCCACACACCCTCTATAAAGGCACCCCTGAATGAGATAATGCGAGCCCTTGTATCTCATGAAAACTCAACGACCTATGAAGTCTAAACCCCTTCCACCTCATCATCCACTACATAACCTTGAAAGGCCATACTTGGGAGCATCCCCTACATGAGGGCTTTGGTCTACCCAAAAGGACTCCTATGACACCCTTCCCATACTTAAACTTGGTCAATTGTATAGGGTCTTAGAGCATCTGTTTAATCTGATGAGGTAGTTTTGATGCACATGTTTAGGTGCCTTGCTTATTAGACGTGGTTTATACTTGTCATGATATCTTTGACTTGAGATCTTTGGAGGGCATACCCTTTTGTTTTGCAGGACCTTGATTAGTGGCCAGTTTTGGGAGAACAAGCCCAGCTTGGGCTTCCATGGGGCAAGAAGCCCACCAGATGGATGCCTAGGGCCCGCATGTCGGATGACAAAGACATGCCTTTGGAGGCCTAGAAGACATCATAATGGACCTAACCTAGCCCCTACCACCCAAACGACTTGCCTAGGAGAGGCAAAACATCCCCTCTTTGAGGGTTGACGTCATGAGGGGGCTAGGGTTTAGTGGTGATGGAGGTACACATTTACACTTGGCATATTTTCACCTAATGAGGCATGGAGAAGGCTTAGCACATGATGAGGAGGCTCAAAGAGCCCCAACAACTTCCACATCTTCCCCAACGACTTGCTCAAGTGCCAAAACATCCCCTAAAGGGTTGACGTCATCTTACTTTAGCGTTTCTTTTGCGCAAAAGTGAATTTTAAAGATCAATTGTTTAATATTATTTTGATGCAAGGGGTAAGATAAGGGTTGTTGACCCCTTATCTTATGTTTTACCCTTGCTAAGTGGACAAACTATGAGTTAGACATTTTGTATAAATAGAGATCATGTGAATCTCATTTTGAACATAGCTCTCCCATTGTGAGAAGACTACTTGGCTAAAATTTGCGCCCTCTTTGGGCAATTTGATCTCTCTCTCTCTCTTGTGCAAATGTCTTATGGTGAATTCTCTTGGTGATTTGTGGAGCTAAGGTGGTGTGCACCTCTTGGAGGTATTTTCTCTTTCTTATGAATGGTTTTTGCTTGGTGAATAGGGTTACATCTTGCGTCTCTTTGAAATTGGTAAGCAAAATCTGCAATTGTTAGTTCTTCTTACTTGTTTCATGAATGTTATTGGTTGAAACCCTGGGAGGAGTATAAGTGTATACACCCTCCATTAAGCTTCATCTCATTTGTTAGTTGACAAGTCATTTATTGCAAGGTTGCTAGGAGGAGTACAAGGGTGTACACCCTCCTAGATTTACCTAAGTTTGATTTGCAAGCCCTAGGGAGTAAGAGGGTTTACACCCCTAGGGATATTGTGGATCTAACTCTTACAATCCAAGACTCCATTTACCCAATATCTTGAAGGCACTAATCTAGAGTTTGCATTGGAGAAATAAAATTACTTGCATTGGGTAATGTGATTTTACAAGATTTTCAAGTTGTTCAAAGTGCAATCAATTCTATATGTTATTGGCTTTCTTGTGCCCCTAGGGCGTCATCTTTTGCTAAGTAATTCTTATTGTTGTTACAAATTTCATCTTCAGCCATTAGGGTTGCAGAAACCCTTATCTAATTTCTTCAATAATTCTCTAATCAACCATTGAAAATTGCTCAAAGTTTGTACACTTAAACTAATAGGCCTAGCACACTTTTTGGCAAATTTTGAAGAAGTTTTGGTGGCTGATCTTCTTGCTGTAATTTGTTTGTTACAGCCATAAGGCTGATTTATATTGCTGCAGAAAGTGTTTACAACAGCCTTACCTTTTTATGCTAGTATCTTGATCTTTAAATCTTGAGTTTCACTAGTGTTTAGCTAGTTTATCTCTTGCATCTTTCACTTGATTTATAGCACTTGTTTAGCAGGTTATTGTGCCATTTCATTGCTGATATATATACTGTTACTAACAGCTGCTATTAGGGACAGCAAGCTTAACTTACTTGTCCAATTGATATATTGCATTGTATCTTGGTTTTCCTTGTGTCTCAAGCAGGCATTATCTCTTTGCAGGTCACTCAAAGCTTTCGCAACCTCAATCAGCCCTCAAGAATCATTACCAAGTTCCCTTTTCCATCTAGAAACTTGACCTTTAGGGGCATCCGTTCATATATCACATTTTTTCGTCTCAATCCCCACTAGGGTCATCGGGATTCACCCCTTGAGGTGACTACCTCACCTCTAAAGTGACAGGAACACCTGCTTAAGGTGATAGTGGGTAGGTGCTCTCTAAGTTGTCGCCATTTTGGTGGTTGGGTCGGGCTTTGCCCGACCTACAACTTGTGCGATAACAGTGCCCATGAAATTGATCAAAACAATTTGTTAATATGAATGGTGACTAGTGTTAATTTTCTTATTCCAACCTAGATAAATTACTTCCTAGTGAATTTCCTTACTGAAAATTAAATTACAACTCGTTGAATAATTTATATTGTTGAAATAATTAACTCAGACACATAGCGGAAGCAAACTAGAAAAAAAATTCACATACACAGCAGATTTTTGCCCTTAAAATCAGCTTTGCATGAATAAATAATCCAAGCTTCCAAGGACTTTCCCAACCTGGGAAATAATCTGCCCATTGAGAAAAATACAAACCTGCAACTACAAACCTGGAAAAAAACAAACCTGAAGACAAAACCCTCTGCTCAGCAGTTGTACATCCCTCCCTGGGTTGTTGATCTGTGTTGTACGACTATTGTATAGCGTTGTACGGAATCCGTACAACCCGCGGCCTGTTGTACGACCCTTCGCCCTCCTATGAGTTGTCGAACTATACGGCCCACTTGCACAAAAACATAGATTTTTTGTTGTTGTCCAGAAATTTATCCTTTGATTTTCCGGCTACTGAATTGTCTTCTCGTTACTACTGTACTTGCACTTTCCTCCCTTTGAGTTGATCTCTAGGTGAAGGACTTTCACCTATTCGAGATCTAGGTGAAAGTCCTTCTTTTCTCTCTTCGTGTGTCTTCTCCTCTCAGCTTGGCTGCCTTTTATAATCTTGAGTTGAGCCAAAACCCTAACCTCCAAAGTGATCAGTGGTTGAGATTAAATCTCCCTCACTTGAGATCAATGGCTAAGATTCATTTAATTAATTAAATTCACTAATGCCAAAAACTTAGGCATTTCATTTAATTAACCTCCATTAATTATAAAATGACATTCACTTTAATAATTAAATTATTAACGTGAATTTCCAAAGTTCTAAGAGGCATTAATGACGACTTCTACATGTTAGACACAAACACACGTAGAAGTACCTGTCTGATGCTACAAACATCAACACTCCCTCTTAGCGAGGAAGGTACTTCTCAAAGAGCCACCTGGAACTAGCTTTCCCCTCCAGTCTTGGCACAATGTCACACACATCATCCTGCACTAAGGCATCCTACTAGACTATTGCCTCCTCAATGATGTAACATACCAGTGCCATGAAGTTCGAAAACTTCTTCAAAGGCCTACTCTCCCTTAATGTGCTCCTAGGAGCCTCCACTTGCTCATGAGCATCCATCAATGTTAGCTCATACCAAATGGATCTTCTTACAGAACTGGAAGGGACCAACTCGTCCCCACCTAAAGGTTGACTCCCTGAACTGGAACTCTGTGAACTATGTTCTCCCTTCAGAGCCTTCTGCTCCTCATCCTCTGTCACTGACATTGATCCACGATCCAAGATCCCCTTGGACCCATCAACAAGCCGGCCTTGCAACCTGTATAACCAGCCTTCTCTAACTCCAATGCTCATTGTTGTGCCAGGGCTAGCTCCCTCTGAACATATGAGTACTTTCCCTTTCTTGATCATGATGGAAAAACCCTTGTCCTCCATAACTAAGATTGAGAGCTAATTCTTCTTCGGTTCTAGTACATAGAGCACATCCTAGGCATCTAACAAACCCCCTGACTCAAACTGAAACATGATAGTTTCCTTCCCCTTCACTGCATACATGGCATCGTTACCAAGCTCCACATGGGTCCCTGAGTCCTCCATCAAACTGCTAAATAGCTCTTGTGCTTCTGTCGTATGATGAGATGCACCACTGTCCAAGTACCAAGCACTCCTTGAGTTGGTGTTGGTAGAGAGGCATGAGACCAATGAGAATTCCTTCTCAAACTTTGTTGCAAACTCATCAATCTGCAGCTCTATTGATGTTGTTGTCTACGTCTTCCCTTGTTCCTTCTTCTTCTCCAAACACTGTGATGCATAATGACCGGTCTTGTGGCACGCAAAGCACTTGATTTTACTCAAGTCCTTCTTCCCCGACTATGAGGTTGCCCCCTCACTGTTACCCCTGGAACCCTTTCCTTTGCTTTTCTTGATCTGACTGGCCAAAGCCAGGTTCTCCTCTTCATCTTCTTACTTGCCTGCTTTAGACTCCTCCAGAGTCTCTTCCTGGATGCAATCATCCCAAAGCCTCTCCCAATCTAGAAGATTCTCCCGGGCACAAACTCCCTTGACAAAAATGGCTCCCATGACTTGGTGAAACCATTCAATGCCACATTCACAAGTTCTACCTCGTCTACTTTCTCCCCAGTGGCTGCAAGCTAATCACATGCCTGAATGATCCTCATGAAGTAATTGGTAACAATGTCAAACCTTGACATTTGGATGGATCTGAGCTTGTTTCTCAAGACCATCTTCCTGTTCAAGTTATCACTCTGGAACAAATCCACTAGAGCCTTGAACATCTTTCCAAAGTTTTGAGAGGCATTAATGACGACTTCTACATGTTAGACACAAACACATGTAGAAGTACCTGTCTGATGCTACAAACATCAACAACTAGGAGTCTCTCTGGTATAGTCTCAATAGTGAAATTGGTTTTGAAAGTATCAGTGCATGAAAACTGAATCATTCTAGCATCCTTAGACCTAGTTTATGCAATCAATATGGTGTCAATCGAAGCAATTTGATGTTGTACTAGAAAAACTAGTGTAGCTGGTTTTTTAGGTGTTTGTGTGAAGATGACAATGATGGCTACTAATTGTTTTGGCCATTGTATATCATGTCATTATGATTGAAGAGGTGCGTTTGTCCCACACCCTATTAAGCTTGTCATGTATCATTTGAATTATCCCAGTGACATCAAGTCACAGCTATCCCTATAGTCATTGGTCAATTAATGTCTCGCATCCTAAGCATGTATGGAAACTTTGGTAGTGTATGGTGTCTCTTGTAGGTTGGCATGTCAAACATGTATGGCATCTCTAGTAGTGTATGGTTGTGCTAATGAATATGGCATCCATGTAATTTATCATCCCTAGCTTCAATGACCCTTCAATAATCACAAAGTCAATAAGGTGTATCGTAGTTCTGGTAATTTGGGAACCCTAGCATCAATTGTTATTTGCGATTTGTCGGCCAATATGTTGTATGCTAGCATTAGTAGCTTTGGCACCCCTAGTGTCAACAAGCCTCCAAGAATCATTGATCAATATGAAGTATGGCATCATTAATAGTTTGAGCATTGCTACACTTGGCTACCCACCAAGAGTTGTTGGCTTTGTTCTAGTTTGTATGGCATCTCCAATATGGTGTCGTCACTAGTAGTTTGGGCACCCTGGACAACAGTTGCCCATCAAGAGTTGTTGGCTTTATCCTACTCTATATGGAAACATCACTAGTAGTTGTTTCCCTAGTATTAACTACTAAAGAAGAGTCACGAGCTTTTTTACACTTTATATGGCATCATTATTTGGTTCTTGCTTTTAATGGTGTCATTAATATGGTGTATCTTTGAGTCTTGTGATCGTTCATATCCTAAAACTTCTCCAACATTTAAAGTAGTTAATAGATTACAACCTCACAACTAATTATTAATTATAACTTGAACATAACATTAATTATTATAGTGGGGAAATTATATTTAACATAACATTACAATATAACATTATGACAACGTTAACTAGTGTAGCTCATTCATTATCTAAAAATACAAAATACAATATACCTAATACAAATAATAATATATTAATTATTAAATATTAGAACTTTATGTATGGCTGTGTTCGTACATACACAATTGTATAAAAATGTGCTTTCTACAAATCATATGCTTGTAATTGAGTAAATAAATTGCATGATTTTGCCTATCAATGAAAGATGGCCATAGGCCAAATAGAAGTGGGCATGGCCACAGACCAATGGATTGAGAACAAGCT
>SNQJ01S0265943.1:2898-15034 GCA_010110895.2 Picea sitchensis | reverse complement strand
ATGAGGAGAATAAATGGTGGAATACAACAAGTACAAAATATAGATGAACTTGATATAATAGCAGCTTGATACAAGCTGAAACACAAGTCCAAAAGAAGGAAGAGTGCCCTAGGATGGTGCGCCCCTCAGAAATGTTGCCAAGACCACTGAAATGAAGCCAGATGCCAACTAGAAGCTCTGATCTAGAAACCCCTCCATAGTACTCTAATAATAATGAGTAGCCTCCTCTGAAATAGACCTCACTGCAATCTGACAACTCTAATACCTCCCCACTGTGGATGCACCCTCCTCCTCAAGTGTGCCCTCCTCAGATGTAGAAGCTCCTCAGTAAATAAACAGGGAACTAAGCCTCCATGAGCCCTCCATGCAAGTAGGCGCCCAAGCTTTCCTCGCGCTCTGCCTAAAACCTCATCCTCTTGCTCTCTCTCAAACTCTTGGAGTGAACAAATGAGTGAATGACCTGTCCTTTGCCCCTTGTGCCCTCCTTTAGGATGCATAAGGAAACCTAAAAGTTGGGTGGATGAGATCATCTCATCTCATCCCTAATCAATGGTTGAGATCAACTCATCTAAATCTCAACTAAAAAGCCACTTTACTTAAGTTTCCATAGTTTCACTTTATGTCTATTAATTCACCCACTTTGTGAATTAATTGTCACTTTAGGCTAAAATGACCAAATTTCACTTTTGACTTAAATCTCCTAAGTCAATGTGAAATTAGACATAAAGTACATAGTACAAGGTACAAAGTACTTCCCTCATGTGTTTAGAAGCTCACAAACACAAGGGGGCCACTTTCCAAGGTACCCAAATCTCAACACTCCCTCTTACCGAGGAAAGTGCATGTCACCACCAATATCATCCCTATAGTGGACATGGTTGCCTCCTGGCATATACTCGGTGAGTATGGTTGTACCCTGATCAATGAAAGTAGTCTGACACATATATGCTCAATCTGTGTGATCTATAGATGGAAGTGTCTCTCCACCTATCAAGATCACCTAGATCTTGGCATCACACCAAAGATCTTCACCTTGGTCTCCCACCAAGGATTTCTACCTCCTGCCATCTCGCCAATGGTCACTACTCTTGGCATCTCACCAAGAGTCACTTTCTTGGCATCTCACCAAGAGTCTTCCCCTCTTGGTATCTCACCAAGAGTACCAAGATAGCGGCATCTCACCAAGTAGCTTCCACCTAAAGTGGATCCAAAACCTAATATGCCCGTCTCTATAGCCAAGTGAGACTCAAGCCTTCGTGGTGCCGTGTTGCTCCTCCTCATCAATCTCTGATGCTCTGTAGTTGTAGCGCATGTTATCCCCCACTTTCAGGGATAACTAGGAGATCATGTCTCGAGGCCCACAGGTCCTAGACATGGATTACCGAGAGCAAGATTGACTTTAGCATGGCCTTGGAGGGCCCACCTTTTCTTTCTTCCAGCATCTTCATCTTGTCAGCAGCAGCAGCATCCATCACCATCGGCTTGGTCCTGTGTCAGAGATGGTTCTTGCTCCATGAGGTAATTGGTCAAGGTATCATGGTATGTGTCACTTTGATCATCAAACCCTTTGAATATGTGCATTTGATTCCTTTTATTTCTAACAACTGCTTGGATCTTACACTTGCCCAATTGACCATGTTTGGGGGGATTGGCAGGATGCCCTAGTAAGCTTGTGTCTGTAGGTTTTGGTTAGCCACTGGGGGAATCTCTGAAAAGCCATCATCTGCTCCCTTCATAGTACCACCTTTCCATCTTGTTTCCCGCTCACCTATCCCATTCCACCTATCCAGACATTGGGTTGACCTATTTTCAGGATTGCACCTTATCTCGTGGGAAGAAGGGGCTAAAGGCCCAGAAAGTAAAAGCAAGCTGGTAAAAGATAAAAGCCTAAAAATAAAACCTCGAGATGCTTCGCCCAGGGATCCCCGAGAAAGCAATAAAAAGATTCTCAGCAAGAAACAAGAGGGACCCGAAAAAATAATAAAACAAGGCCTAACCAAAGGATAGGGGGTCTCATCACGAGCCAGCCTATTAGGTCCATGGGTATCTAACAGTATGACATTGCCATTAGTTGGTCACCACGCCAAGGCAGTGACTCTTGGTTGCATGGCCAAGGGAAAGGGGGTCTCATCACGAGCCAGCCTTCTCATTTCTATGAAAATACTTGTGGGTAACGCTGTCACCACTGGTCACCACGCCAGGGTAGTGTCCCCTGATTAGCTCTTGAACAAAAAGCAATAAAAGATAAAAGAATAAAAGAATGAAGAATAAAAGGCAAGAATGGGTTTGGAAAAAATGCATCCATGACAGGTACAACTCGCCTTCTACAAAGGCACCCACAGGTAACATTTTTGCATCCTTGGCCCTCATTGTACCCACATGTTTGGACATCCCCTAACCACATCACCCACTTACATGGCTTGGATGATGTTTCTTTCGGGAACTTTCATTCTTCTGTGGACACTAGCCTAATAGGACGCCTTGTCTTTTTCTCCAGACTTGTATTGTAGGCTTGTGTAACGTCTTTGAGCTGTTGACTGATGTATTAGGGATTTTATGCATATGTTTAATAATATTGATGATGAAACGTGATTGACATTGCTATGATCCACGTGACTGATGAGCCCATGGAGGGCGTAGCTTTTGATGTGCAGGACCATGCCCGACGGACAGGTACTATTTGGACTGGTACACATGGGGAGATGATCAGTTCGAACTTCCATGGAGCTGAAGAGCCCACCAGGTGGATGTTGAGACCCCATTAGGGGAAGACAAGACATAGATGGATCAGGGGCTTTGCACCGGAGAAGAAGAGGACTTTCCACCAGAGGCACCTCGGCGCACCTTGACTTAGGGGGGTTGAGCCCTTTTCAGTGGAGCGTTGGCCTTGGAAGGCCTGGGACGTCACCCTTGATGACAATGACATCATCCAGCCTATTGGACGTCTTGGGAGGCAGACTGGGCAGCAGTGGCACATGTGGCAGGTTGGAGAAGCACAAGGAGGGCTAACATTTTGCTCCAGGATGCTTCATTTGCCCTAGAAGGGGCTAACGTCCCCCTTAGAGGGGCTTTTATTCTCTTTTCAGCTTTATTAGGGTTTAGATTTGACAATTTAATGTAAAAACAATATGATTTGGTATTTTGGCCTTGTCGGCCTTTTACATGACCTAAAATGTAAAATTAGGTCATGATACTGTAGAAATGAAGGATTTTTACCTTCATTTTTTCATGACAACTCACTCACTCCATAAGGAGGTCTGAAATTTGCGCCCTATCTTGGGTTATTGGTTGATTTAGTGATGAGCACTTGTTGGAGGAGGACTATTTTGGCATGTTTTGGCATTTCTCTTGAAGGAAGGTGTTACAACTAGGGTTTGCATTGATATTTCTTGGTGATATGTAAGTAATTTTCTGCAAAACTTGTTGAATGAATGGTTGTAGTTTCATTTTCTTGCATATGTTTATAAATTTTGTTGAATAAAACCCTAGGTGACAAGCACACAAGTAGGTCCTTGTCTCATGTCCCCTTTAAGAGAAATTTTCATCCATTGAAGAAGGAGAGAGCCTAGTCGTTGCTACACTCCCTTCCTTTCTTCATTTATTGCTAGTTGTACTATCAAGAGGCCAAGAAGAGAGAGACGTCTTAAGCCTAGGTCTACTAGGCTTAGGGTCGTTTTTTCTCTAGGGTTTGCTGAAAAGGCCTTGTTGTAGCAACACCTTGCTTCATCAAACACTCTAGTTTTGGTTTTATGATTCATCTTTCAGCTAGCCATTCTTGCCATTGAGTTAAGGAAGGAGGAGAGAGCATCGAGGCCTAGTTTACCTACACCAAGGTAAGCCTCTCTCCCCTAGGGTTTTGACTTTGGGGCCTTGCTCTAGCAACACTCCAAAGCCTCTCCCTCTAGTCCTTGACCTACTTACCTTGCCTCCTTCAGCTCTTGCATCTTCCCACTATTTGACTCCATTAACCCTAAGGTACTGATCTAAAGATACCTCGTACGCTGAAGTGACCTTTATCACAAACAACTCGCAACACATTGATTGAAACCCTAACTACACTAACCCTAGCTTATAAACTAACCCTACTAACCAAGTGTTGTCGTCATCTCTTGCTATTAATATCCTTGTGCAGCAAACGTTTTGTTTTATGAGCAATTGAATGGTGATTTAAGGCATTTATTGAATGAAGTGTTGATGGTTACATTGAATGCCATATTGTTCCAATATTTATTGGTGAAGTAATATAATTTTCATTGCTATTGATAAACATTGACTTCGTCAACATTTATTGTCAAATTGCTTATATTTTCATCAGATAGTCATCTATTTATATGAAGTACTAACCCATTGAACTAGCTTGTATATATCATTTGTTGTTGCTCTGTCTCAGTCAGTATATCTTTGGGGGGTTTACTTTATTATTGGTTGTTTAGCCAGGACTATCTGCTTGGTGGTGACTTGTGAGGGGGAAATCTATCTTTGCCTTTTAATCCTCTTGCCTCCTCAAAACCCCAGGTCACCGGGGACGTCTCCCCTAGGCCTCACCTCCCTAAAGAGAAAGAACCATCCCATTGTGGTGACATTGGGTGGGATTGGTTCCTGTTACGCCAGTTTGACTTTCAAACCTCAAGCTTTAATCCTTGCTACAAACTGTGCGATAACAGCGCAAACTCTCTGTCTGCTCGGAAACTCTGAAACTGAAGCTATCATGGGTGGACCAGTCACCCCCTCTAAAGATGGTGTCCAAGGAAACTGAGTCTGATCTCCCTCTGAGTCACTGCTATGAGTCAGTCGGTCCTCCTTAACTCTATCTCCCCATCTAATGTTGGATGGTGTAACAGCAGACAAAGTAGTCATGAATGCACACTCTCTTGCAAACTGTTCATTGAACTCTATCTCCTTTGTTGTCGCTACTGACACATCCTGCTACTTCTTCTTCTTCTTGTGACATTGTCCTGCATAGTGACCCATCTCTCCACCAGCAAAGCATCTCATTGTTCTCATGTCTCTCTTCGTCCCACTATTTCTCTCTCCTCCCTGTGGTGGTGCCCCAAACTTGGGACCCTACCGACCTCCCCAGTCGGTCTTCTTCTTGCCCTTTGTCCAAAGGGCAAGATCCTCATCACCCTGACCTAACTATTGTTGTTGATGTCCATAGGCCTCTGCTATAAGTCTAGTCTCCTCCTGAACGAAGTCATCCCACATCCTCTCCCATGTAGGCATAACCTCCCTGGCAACAATGCCGCGAACAAATGGACCTCAAGATTTGGTAAAGTTGTTCAAAGTTGTCCTCGCCATAGAGTTGGGGTTCACCACCTCTCCGACGACTCCAAACTCGTCTCTGATCTGGGTGTATCTACCAAGGAAAGAAGTAACTGACTCATCCTTAAGCATGCGAATGCCCCTCAGTCGATCATGAAGAACCAACTTTCGATTCTCATTAGAGCTCCCATACAACTTGCATAGAGATGCCCACATATCATACGCATAATCTTTCCCAGTCAAGTGGGGAATGATATGATCCCGCACTGCATCACAAATGGTCCTCTTTGCCTTGTTGTTCCTCTTCCTGAACTCTACCACCAAGACGGGGGCAGTAACAGGAATAGAAGGAGAAAGCACCTTAATTATATCCCATAGTTTGAGGTCCTCTAAGACAAGGACTATCCTCGCCTTCCAAGGCAACCAATTGCTAGCCCCAACTAGCCTATCCTCCACACGCATCTCAGATGCTGACATGTCTGCCAAACTACAGTGCAACTGATGTTCCAACTGCAAAGGAACGTTACCTCACTCCTGTCAACACAAGTGTGAAAAGAGGCAAGCGAACTCCGACCTCACTCCTAGCAATATAGGTGTGAAAAGAGGTCGTGAAACACAGCCTCACTCTTGTCCCCGCAGGTGTGAAAAGAATATGTCYAAACTGTGCACAAACTACTCTACAATCTTCTACAAAATTCTTCCCACAAGAAGCCACTAAACACTGTCAATGGTTGTCCACAAAATCTGCCAAGAAGATGTCTATAACAGCCCACTCATATGTTGTCCAAACTACTCAAAAATCAGCCACCTCAGCTTTGATACCATGAAGATTTTCCAGGTCCTATCAAGCTGCCAACTAGGTTTGTCTTTGACCTCAAGTTGGCTCTAAGTTTCAACTATCAATGAAGGTTTTGTTGTTGTTTTAGGACAGCCAACAGTTCAGGAACTTCTTGCTGATTTGTTACGATTACATTCGTAATTTTAGGTGCTCTAGCATGTAGTTTTAGTCACCAAGGGTTAGCACATGCATACTAAAATAAATGTAACACACCTAGAGATATTTACAGCTGAAAATACAGTATTTCTACACTCTAACACACATGAAATTGAACACAGGTATTTTTGGTCAACATGACCCTGGATAAAACCCCCCCGGGGACAACCAGTTTGGAATATATGTCTATATATGAGGACAATAGATGGTGGAATACAATAAGTACAAAATATAGATGAACCTGATATAATAGCAGCTTGATCCAAGTTGAAACACAAGTCCAAAAGAAGGAAGAGCGCCCTAGAATGGTGTGCCCCTCAGAAATGCTGCCAAGACCACTAAGATGAAGCCAAATGCCCACTAGAAGCTCTGAGCTAGAAACCCCTCCACTATACTCTAATACTGATGAGTAGACTCCCTCTGAAACAAACCTCATTGCAATCTGACAACTCTAAGACCTCTTCGTTGTTGATGCGCCCTACTCCTCAAGTGTGCCCTCCTTAGATGTAGAAGCTCCTCAATAAATAAATAGGGAACTAAGCCTCCATGAGCCCTCCATGCAAGTAGGCGCCCAAGCTTTCCTCTCCCTCTGCCTGAAACCTCATCCTCTTGCTCTCTCTCAAACTCTTGGAGCGAACCAATGAGTGAAAGACCTCTCCTTTGCCCCTTGCACCCTCCTTTAGGATGCATAAGGAAACCTAAAAGTTGGGTGGATGAGATCATCTCATCTCATCCCTAATCAATGGTTGAGATCAACTCATCTAAATCTTAACTCAAAAGCCACTTTACTTAAGTTTCCATAGTTTCACTTTATGTCTATACTTTGTGAATTAATTGTCACTTTAGGTTAAAATGACCAAATTTCACTTTTGTCTTAAATCTCCTAAGTCAAAGTGAAATTAGACATAAAGTACATAGTACAAGGTACAAAGTACTTCCCTCATGTGTTTAGAAGCTCACAAACACAAGGGGACCACTTTCCAAGGTACCCAAATCTCAACAAAATCTTACAGGTACCTCCCGGAATGAACTCCATTAGGTGGATCACTTCCTTCTTTCCTTATATTTTTTCCATTGGTCATAGCAAGTGGTAGGAAAAGACCAAGGACATTTATGATACTAGATCAACGAGACCACGAACCTCCTCTCTATCTTTTTCTGGTAGATCCACTCCCATGATGCCTTTGAAGAGTTCTCAATCCCACTCAAAATAGTTCAATTACTTGGGGCCCCCATTTGAGAAACTACTATTTCATCACCAGGTTCCTCCCAATAGGGTACAACATGGACATCTTCATCTTCCTCCACTTCCATTTCTACTTCCGATGTGATTGTTGGGACTTCCTCTTCCACCTCTCAATACATACCTACTTATGATGATATGTAGCCCTTTTGTATCTAGGTTTATGCTTCTAGTTACTTTTCTCTTTCAGTGATTTAGTTTATTTTATTATATACTTTCATCTTTTAGCTTCTAGGAGTTCCTTTGGCACTCTCACAGTTTGTCACTACTAGATGGACTTTTGAGTCCCACTGACCTACTTTTTCAGTCATTTGTGAGCATTATTAAAATTATATTTTCCGCAATGCACCAAATGTCACCATCTTGGCTTCAGGTCAAAACTGCTGGATGACGTAGTGTAACTACTTAAATTCTATCCCTATAACCTAATCTGTTAAAGGCTAAAAATCTTCCACAAATAACAGCATTAGTGGTTCATTTTACTGAGTGAGTATCTGGGCAAGTTCTGCTTTTCCTGAGATTTTCATTATCTTGCTGACGAGAGTTTTGGCCAAATGTGTCTTGTAGCTTTAAAAAAAAATCCAGCTAGAGCAAAACATCCATTATATCAATATATAACATGTCCATCTATTTTCTGGGACTAATGTCTGCCAGGCTAGTTAACCAAACTTACTTAAGCTCCTATCTGGTGAGTAATCCTCTTTAAATCAATCCCATTCAACTATTTAACATTTCTTTTTCTCATTTTTGTAAAACCATTCTACTCTAAACAGAGCTGCTGACCTAAATCTACTAGACTTTGCTTATATGTTAGCAGAGCCTCATTCTGGTTCTCCTCCCTTTTTCATGCCTACAGTGACCTATTTCGGAGGAGTTGGAGAACAGTCTATTCCCAGGTGGTTTACAGCTTTATTGTCCAACATTAGAAACAACTGCTTTTTTCATTGTGCTTCCATTGGGCAGTCCATTGACAGAAGTTTCTGCAGTAGTATTCTGTATTTTTTCCCTTTGATTTGTCTTGATAAGAAATCTGAAATTTTAAGTAGAGAGTATTTTAAGACAGGTTGAACCTAACCCTCTGTCATCATAACTGAAATATGTGGTTGATATGAATTGGATAGTGTAGCCACTGTTTCTATATTGCATTGTGCTTCCCAACAGTAGCTCTCAAGGTTCTCTTCATGTCTCTATCAGTAACAACTAACCCACCATTTAATACGCATTGCGTGAAATGATAACTCTTCTTTGTAGACAGAATAGCATTAACAAATTATTCATATTCCTAATCAGCAATAATCATTTAACATAAATTATCCTTGCCAACTATACTCTTGTTAATTAACTTGCTTAAATTTTGCCTATTATGAAATATCTTCACATATCAAAAAGTGCAGCGTGTAGACAGCTCAAGTTCATTAATCTGGTTCATGATTGAAATGAAAAAAACTGAATATTCTGATTAAAAAACATGTTGAATTACATTGTTTAGTTAATCTTTCCAAAGTTGGAAATGATTTGACAATGATTTCTTAGACCCAGTGATTTCTTAGACCTGATACCTTTAAGGGAGTCTGTAGTGAAACACCTTACATTCAAACTGACTAGATGTTCAAACTACATGAAAGGATATCATCGGGAGGTTTTTAATAATACAATTGGGCACAGTTAACAAAGAAAGTCAACAATACAGAAAAGGTATTGCTCGTAAAGAACTGGCATACACAAAAAATAAACGTAGTTCCAGAATTACTAAAAAACTAATATTGTGCTCAAAATAGGGAACTAAGGCAAGTCAATAGTCATCAGGAACTGCAAGGTCCCGATAAAAAACTAAAACAGAGAAACAATGTACCTAACTAAGATGGGGAAACAAGCAATCCCAAAGGAGAAAAGGGCATGCCAACCATGCATACAGACCTACTATATGACAAAAAGCATTTCCAACTTGATTGTGCAGCTGACACGAAGACTTAACATCAATTTTCAGGCATTTATTTTCATGAAAAAAATAACACAATTTATTAAATACAGCAGCGAACAGCTATGTAGCCTCCTGACATAAATTGTAGGGTGCAAAAAGCATTGCCGATCTGATGAAATTTGTAAACACCAAACAGAAAAGTTTGTTCTTACATTATATCAAGTTATTAAATCAGTTAGCTTTTACCATTCTTGTGCCATATTAAGCTTTATCAGATATCCTATTAAATGATGCATCCTTTCTATGTACAGCTACCTTCGTCGTTGAGCTCATCCCTAATTACGAAATTGCTAACAATGATGGTTTTCTGCACTATTTATCGTTACACCAGAAACATGTGCACTGAAATCTCTCCTGTGACTGCCTGGAAGGGAATAGGGTCCCATATTTACAGTAGCACTATGCATTACAGCCATTCTCATTGGTTTTATCTTACAAAACTGCAAAATGATGACTCTCTAGAATGCTCTTATAACACCCCTAAATATTGGTGCTGTTCAATTATTCTGACTATTTCTATAGCTTCCTTGGTTGATTAGATTGGCAAAATATAGATACAGAGCCATGGAACTTGAACAATTTATTATGCAAACAATTTATCTTGCAAAACTGCAAAATGATGACTCTCTAGAATGTTCTTATAACACCCCTAAAAATGGTGTTGTTCAATTATTCTGACTATTTGTATAGCTTCCTTGGTTGATTAGATTGACAAAATATAGATACAGAGCCATGGAACTTAAACAATTTATTATGCAAACTTTCTGTTGGAAAATTCATAAAGGACTTTAATAAACTTGATATAGAATTTGCACGAGATTCATGACAAAGACAATGTTTAGAGAAACTATTAGAAATGTGCTCTTAACTGATAGGAAAAATAACAGTCAAAATGGCTTTGTTATAGTACAAGTTGTAGGTTGGGCAAAGCCCGACCCAACCACAAAGCAAGTGCGACAACTTTGGAATCCTACACCCAATGTCACCTCGATGTAGGTCCTGCACTTCAAGGGTGACTAGGTCACTCTAGGGAGGCGATCCCGGTGACCCTAGGGGGATTAAAATGGAGATAGAGCCTAGTAGAAGAAATCGCCGTTTAATCGGCAAAACACGGAAAAATCGCGCTTTTTTAAGCCTGTCGATTTTTTCAAAAGAAAAAATCGCGATTTTTTGCACAGAGAAAAAAGCGCGATTTTTTCAAAAAATCGGGTAAAAATCGGCAGGGTCGCCCAGGCCGCAGGATAAAGACCCGATTTCGATTTTTTTTTGGTCATTCTGTTTTTTTTGTGTGTGGAGTAGCAAGGGAAGAAGTTTGTGGAGGCCATCAAGCATTTTTGAGGTGTGCAAAGGCAAGGTAGTGGATTCATCCGCAAACTTTGAAGATTTTTGTGGTGGAGCAAGATTCAAACTTCAACCGGTTGGATCTTTGAAATTTTCATCCACAACCTCCAAGCACCGGTATGTATGCCCTTCCCAATTTGTATGCTAATTGTTTCCATACACTTGCATGTTTTCTTGCTTCTTTGTTTGCTTAGATTTAGTTTTTTTTTTTTTATCATCTTGCCAATAATTTATAGAACAAACAAAATGTAAGGGGTTTTTTGGAAAATTTCATTGGGGCATTTAGCTTGTTTTTTTAGTCTTTTAGCCACCTTGTTGATGCCATTTTTCATGGCTAACATTCTTCTTTGGATGGCTGATTTTTTAAATTAATATGCTGCAATTTCATTTTCAAGTGGGGTTTAATGTATTTTTTTGTGTTTTTTTGCCCTAGGTCCATTCGCATAGCACTCAACAAACATGCCTAGAGCCTTGGATCCAATGTGGGAGTATGGTGAGCCTGAAGAAGGAACAAACCGACAATCTTTATTATGCAAATTATGTAGGACACTTATTAAAGGAGGAGTATACAAGTTGAAATACCATTTGGCCAAAATTCCGGGGTTTGATGTTGGACCTTGTAGCAACATGACCCCAGAGATTATGAGAGTTGCCCATGATGCAATTAATGCAAAGGACAAAAAGAAGGAAGAGTCAGCTAGAAAAAAAGCTAAACTTGCAGCTTATAAGATGTATCAAAGTTCACCAGGGATATCTTCCCATGCCACTGAGGGTAGTGGGAGGGGCTCCACAGCCGCAGATTCCCCTGTTGGGAAGATCCCATCTTACTTTGTTCCAAGAACTGGACCTGGAGCACAACCATCGATTAAATCAGTGGTTAAAAAAAGGGAGCAGCAAGAAGCAAGCAGGTTAATGGGGAGGTGTCTTTTCTGGAGTGACTTACCTCTCACCATCACCAGAAACAACCCATTTTGGCAATCGATGTGTGATGTCATTGCAGTTGTTGGCCCGGGGTTTAAAGCCCCTTCATATGAGGAGTTGCGGAGGCCTATTCTTCAAGCAGAGAAGAAGGACATCAATGCCATGTTGGGGGAGTTCAAGGAATCATGGAAAAGCTCCAGGTGCACAGTGATGTCTGATGGATGGACAGATGGGAAGGGTAGGACCCTTCACAATTTCTTGGTACATTGTCCTAAAGGTTCCATGTTCATAAAATCAGTTGATGCATCCGCACATGTGAAAGATGCAGCATTATTATGTGAGTTGTTGCATGGGTTCATCGAGGAGATTGGTGCACGCCATGTGGTGCAAATCG
>SNQJ01S0265941.1:0-11958 GCA_010110895.2 Picea sitchensis | reverse complement strand
TTCCAAGAGATAGATATACAAGATATGTACAGAGACGATGCAAACAAGATATGTACAAGAAATAAGAAGAGTGTTGTTACCTTTTAGAAGAAGAAGTCTCTTCCATCCTGCTTAGTCTTCTTTGTAGGTTCCTTTTCTTCGGAAATTGATGCTTCATGTTTCTCCTTCCTTTTCTTCAGCTCGGGACAATGATTCTTGTAGTGACCATACTTTCGACAGTTGAAGCATTGAACTTCTGAAATGTCTTTCTCTTGATTTAGCTTCCTCCTTGAACCAAACTTCCTTTTGTTCCTGAAGTTCTTGAATCTTGTTGTGAAAGCTTGATCATCTTACTTCTTTTGGGGTTTCTCTTTTGCATTGATCCTTGATTCTTCTTGAGCACAGCAAGTCCAAATTTCTTCAAATGTCGGATACTCCTTCCTTGTGTTCATGCTTGAGGCAAATGCATCCCATGTCTTGGGAAGACCATTGAGTACTATGTTCACTAATTCCTTCTCTGAAGTGATCTCTTCAATATCTTGTAGTTGATATCTTAGCTGGGAGATCCTTACAAAGTATGATGTTATGCTATCATCCTCATTCATCTTCATGTCACGGAGCTCATTCTTCAGACTCATAACTTGTCCAATGTTTCTGACTGAGAAGAGATTTGTTAGAGAATCATACATCTTCTTTGATGAGTCAAGATGGGATATGTAGGGTATCAAGTGGTCTTTTATAGAATCCACTATGATACTCATGGAATTGATGTCAACATCTTTGAACTTCTCCATAGCTGCAACGTTCTGCAGTTCCTTCTCTTTTCCTTCTTCAAACTCTGGCTTCACGATATCTAGAACTTTATTCTTGGAAAGGATCAGGTCAATCCTTGTCTTCCACACTCTGAAGTTAGAGGCTCCATCTAACTTGTTCTCAGTCTTCATAGAGTTAGTCATGACTTGCTTGACTTGGTCAAACCCTAGATTTGACCAAAAATTCAAACTTCATGTCTTGGCTTGCTGAGAGTGTCAGGAGATGCGCTAGGCTAGAGCGCACTGATCTATCTGGAGGTTAGGTCAATTCATTCACATAAGGTGTCTCAACAAGAGGATTAGGGTTTATGCAACTGCTTTTTCTAGTAACCCTAGTGGTAGTGTCTTGGAAGCTGCATCTACTAGTAACCCTAGCGGTAGTTCCTCAACGAGCTCAATATCCTAGCCGCTATGTTTCCTTCCAGCATTTAGACTGAATGAAGGAGGTGTGGCCCCATAACCTCTTAGAATATAGAAGAATGTGTGCTCGTTTTACCATTGATGATACCCTCGTCACCCAACCATAGGCCAAAGCCACCCTCCGAGCACCCTAACCTTGACTGAGAATTACTCCGGAAGAAAACCCTAGGCTAGATAGCCAAACAAGGTGTAGTGCATCTTCCTCCAAGGATAGTGCACCAACAATAGTTGATCAGATAGTCCAAACCCTAGCCAAGATATAGTTCAATCCAACACTGGAAATGGGTTGATGCAGCAGCTGCACCTGCAGCTCTCCTCCACACGTGCACACCAAATTGGGAACTGCAGTGTGCACCAATTGTTGCTCTACAATTTTGAGATGTGTCAAATGAGAACTGACAACCTGTATTTATAGTGGTTCTGCCAGATTTGTTGGGGCCAACTTCTCCTTTTGGGTACATGTTTGTTCAGTATATTATTATTATTTTTGGCCGAATTCTTCTCTTGGAGGCTAATAACCTGATATAAATTATCTTCTTGAGCCGATAAGACTTATAGGGTTATTAGCCAACTCATTAGGGTTTTCTCTTTCTTTCTGGAGTCTCCTATTCTCATCGGGTTCACATGTGGAGGTAAATACCTCCTGCAGCTACCATAATATTAGCAGGTGAAGGGTGCTACGCTACATTTCATTGTTGATAGTGGAAGCCAAAAGAACCTCATCTCAACAAAGTTTTTGAGGTAGTTGGAGTTACTAAAAACACCACATCCATAGTCGTACAATAGTGGGTGACTCATCCAACGATGAGATCTTTGTGTCAGCTAATAGTGTCACATGCCCAATCGAATCAAGCCCGTCAAGGATGAGGTATTATGTCATGTTTCCCCACTTGAATTTTGCGATGTTCTTTTAGGCCAGCTATATATGTGGAAAACTCGTGTTGTATATAATTCTAGACCTTGTAGTGTCATTGTTACTGTGAGTAGACAATTGTACAAGATACCAGAGGTAGCTCCACCTACCATAATTTATTTGGTCTAAGTTAAGCAGTGCAAAAGGTCATCTCCTAGACTGGGAAATTTTTCCTCTTCATGATTCTCTCTCAGAATGAATTAAAGGTCATGGGAACATCCATGGCCTCTACACAAGGCTCTTCTATGTAGTAGAATGAAGTGGACAAGGTCATGGAATAATATTGGAACATATCCACCTCACCAATCGAGCTGCCTTTTCATTGTCAGGTCAAGTATTCAATTGAGCTAACTCTTGTAGCACCTTTACCTAACGTTCCATTGAATCGATGCTCTCTACTAAAAAAATGAGGAAATAAAGTATTAGATCCAAGAGATGCTCCAAAAATGGCATGTTCGACCAATCTCCTCAGCCTACGGAATCCCAATCATGATTCTATAGAAGAAACACGAGACCTAGTGATTTTATATTTATTACAGAGCTCTAAACAAAATCATAGTCAAAAATCGGTACCCAATTCCCCAAATCGTTGACCTTCTCGACCAACTCAAGGGGCTGAAGTATTTTAGTAATATTGATCTGAATTTTGGATACCACTAGGTCCCCATAAAATAGACTGATGTATGGAAGACTACTTTCAATTCTAAAGAAGGTATTTTCGAGTGGTTGGTCATGCCCTTTGGCTTGAAGAATTCCCAAACCACATTCATACTATTGATGGAAGACATTTTGCGACCCTTCACCAATTCCTTTGTGGTTGTATATCCAGATGGAATCCTCGTCTTCAACAAGAGTTGGAAAGAACACTTGTAAGAGATTCAGTAGATCCTCCACACTCTGTGGAAACACAAGTTATATGCTAACTTATAGAATTTATCCTTCATTATGAACAAGGTATAATACCTTGGATACATTGTATATGAGCATGGGGTGCATGTCGATCCATCCAATATCCAATTCATTCATGACTATAGATCCCCAACAACATTAACTAAGCTTTGAATATACTTAGGCCTCGCCAACATCTATCGCATATTTGTATTGTGGTTCTCGCATATCACATGGGATCTTATCCAAGTAACCAAGGGTGGTTGCAAAGCCAAATTTGTGTGGCGCATATCACATTAGAAATATTTTTATGATCTAAAACATCGCTTATGTTCACCCTTGGTGGTCGCCTTACCTGATCTACAAAAACCATTTGATATTGAAACATATGCTTTTGATTATGTTGTTGGTGTCATTCTCACTCAGCATGGTCATATATTGGCCTATCATAGTGAGACACTCTCATATGCCATCCATAATTACCCCACATATGACAAAGAAATGTATTTCGTTGTACAAGGTTACTGCCAATGGAATCACTACATTCTAGGGAAGGAGATAGTCATCCATACAGATCATGGGCCTCTATAGTTCATGCAGACACAAGGAAAATTGTAGAATGACTACCATCAAAATTTTCCCACATGCTTGCAGCAGTTTCACCTCAACATTAAGTATAAGAAAGGGAGCACCAATTGTGTCACTGATTTCCTCAGTCGACCTCCAGTTGTAACACTAAACATGGTGCTTGACTCTTTTGAGCATGAGACCTTTGGGTGGTCCCAACTCTATGACAACAATAATGACTTTTCTACAACCTACTAGATGTTGGGAGCATGCACGACCATTGTCGATTTCCATCTTTAGGATGGACTTTTATGCCATCTGGGTCATGTTTGGGTTCCTTCAAGCAAGCGTGAGAAGCTAATTTGGGAAGACCACTACTATCAAGTGGCAAGACACTTTGGCATGGAGAAGATAGTAGTAGTACTACAAAAGTATTTCTATTGGTAGAAGCTTCAACATGATGTTAGTAAGTATATCATATCTTGCACATCTTGTTCCATTACCAATTTTTGGCACAGGAGAAGACCCAATGTTCAACGCTATAAGAGCGCACCAACAAATCCCTGACTACTGACCCTTTCAACAACACCTGCGAAGCAGATGAAGTCTCACCTGAGGTAGAGGCAGGGATGGTTGCAAGACTTAGGTGTCTGCAACCTTAGTTGGGACACAGATATGTGATTACGATACTTAATAAATCACATAGCACTGTCAATTCCTCAATATACAATCAATAATCACTTCGCTGATAAAACAGGGTTTCGCAACATTCACATTAATACAACATACTCCAGCACTTAGCATCAATATATAGGTCATATATAGCAGATCAAGAACTTGATGCATTCATATAGATCATATCGAACATTCTTACACATCATTAGCACTAAGCATAAGAATATCTATCTAATCATCTTAAATAACTTAGCAAGAGAAGACATAAACATATTAAGACAAGCAAAAAACAAAACAACATAATGTTTACGTGGTTCACCCCCACCCTGGGGCTACGTCCACCAACTCTTCTTCTTTATTGTCTTCAATCAATATGTTACAAGCACAAATCCATCAAATCCTTACTCTGCATAGGACAGAAGATCTGTGCAACTCGCTAAATCCTTCTTCCTTGTGTTACAGCAAAAATCCTTCTATAGTCTCGCACAGGGACTTGCACTCATATCTGCAAGTCATACACAAAATGCACAAAGACCTTACAATCCATACTAGCACTTACCCATTCCTTTAGCACTTATCACACCGGCCTCTTCCTACCTCGCTTAGACATCTAATTATACTTTACAAAATAGGCCTAAACATGGGTAAAACCCATGGGCCGACATCCCAATCCCATTACATTATCCCAAAAAACCAAAAAGGACCCAAAAGTGGGTCGATATCCCTTGATCTCTGCTTCATCTTGCGATCCTCCTTCGATAGGTTTTCGAAGCCCCAAAATAGGTCACTATGACCAAGAATATCCCAAAACTTGGTCAAGGGCCAATAGGCCCCCAACACTCACTTGTGACTCATCCCGAGTCACTTTGGTCTAATCAGTTCTTCCTCGAATGCCTCAATCTTGGCGCGAAATGCTTCGATGTGTTGCATTGTTGTGGCCTCTTGCTCGATGAACTCCTGGATCACTGTGTTGTTTACTAGCCCTTCTAGGTGTTGTTCTATTGTGATGAAAACCTGTTCTAACTCTACTCCTTGGATTTCAACCTCTAGGAATAATTGGCATGCCTTATCTTGTACTGGTTAAAGTCATTGAGTAACTTCCATCACTTTTCTTTGAATCGTATGGATCTGATGTTGGGCACTGTGTTTCTCTTGAGACCGCTTCATTCTTTCCACAACCAACAAGGCCTTCAACTGTGCCTGTAGTGTGTCTGTGTGTTTCTTCTCTTCCTGGAGCTGCGACTCCAGTGCCTGTAACTTTGGGTTCTCAGTGAGTTTTTCATATGTATGGGCATTGTGGTTACTCAACTTATTTCACTCCAAGGCAAGAGATTTTAATTTGTCAACTGCACTGTGATCAGTTTCTTCCCTTTGGTCTCTTACATCTTAAGGGGTCTTTGGCACAATGTGGAGCTCCAAGTTTGCTATGTGCTGCTGGAGCTGCTGGATTACTTCTTCAAGTGGTGCCACCCACTGTGGAATTCTCTCTTCAGTTTTTACTTCTATGACTGTCACAGAGTGGAGTTATCTGTGAACCATTTCCTTTACTTCGAGTTTCTTTGCGAGAAACTATTCCTTTATTTGTTGTAGTTGTGCTTTTTCTTCATCCCACTTCGCTTGCAGAGAAATATTTTCTCATTATGCAGTACTGCGTTGTTCTATAAGGTCTCCATGTATTTGTGTCATGGGTGGCTTGCATTGTTTCTTCCTAAGCTTGTCGAAGGCAAGCTTCGACTGTATCAACGATGCAGTGGAGTTGAACTGACTCATCTCCCAGTTTTGATGTTCCTGCTGACAGAGGCACAGTGGAGACTGCGCGGCTGGACTATAGTGCCCGTTGCACTCCTTGGAGTTCAACCTTGATCTAACTGTATATATCTTCCTATTGAGCTTCTTGCTTCTCTGCTATCTCTAGTGAAGCATCGTTCAGTGCTACACCGATGAAGTCGAAGTCATCTGAGGTGAGGGTGGTCTGCATTTTGGTCATAGATTCTTTCAATTTCTTCCTAGAAGAAGGTTTCAGAGGGGAAACCTTCATTTTCTTCGAGGGGTCATCCTCATATCTAGGTAGTGTAACCTCACCTTTCTTTTGTTCAACTTATGTGCCATCTATCTCTCTGCCATATCCTCCTTGCTCTGTTGAGATGGAAGCAATCTTCATGGATGCACTGTCTAAATCATGGACCTCTTTGGTATTATTTATCTTGCTAGGTCCAGTTGTATCATGCACTACTTCCAGACTGTCAATGTCGAGAATCTCCGTAGGTTCGACTGCAATGATGAGGTCTTTCGACCAGTCCTTGGTTATTTCTTCTAATCCCTCCTTCATCAGCTTATAGTAAGACTAAATTTGTTTCTTGTGCTCTTCAGCACGCGCTGTAATATAAATGAAATGGTGGTCTGTGCTGAATTTTATTAAAGGTCGAAACCTGTGGAGAGTATTTGGTGTGCTGCGAGGCTTGGAATGGATAACTAACTTTAGTTGATTGTAATATGTGTGGAATACAAAATTTGACTTCCATTGCAAAAGTGTTCTTCGTGCATGGCGCGATGGGATAAATAGGCAACTCGGCAACGGTTCATTTGTAATGGGTATGAAGCCTCATTAACTCTTGTTCTGTCTGTTATGACACGGTCCAACGGCCTGGTGTCATGCAATAAATAATTTCTAACCCATTCAGAGCGGCATTCGAATGTATATATTGGTCCTAACGGCTATATGGCCTTTCCATGGTGAAGTGCCATGTGTCGCTATTATAATATCCTGGTGAAGCTCCAATTCTGTAAATTGTTTGTCTATGAAGTTCCCTATGGAACCTTCTGTAACTTTTCAAACTTAGCTCTCTTCTTACTTAGCTTCCTAGCCTTCTTCCCCGTGAGCTTTGTATCGGTAGTCTGTTTTCCATTCTGATTCTTATCTTCTGTGGTCTTAGTCACTTTGTGTTGTTGAGATTCTTCCCTAGGGTTCTAGAATAATACTTCTTCTTTGTCTAGAATAGGTACTTCAATCTTCTGTGGATCCTCTAATGTTCTTACAGCTTCTACATCTGGGTTGCTAGAATTAAATAGCTTCAATCTGTTCTCCTGTTGTTCAATCAAGTATGCAATCCTTCTAGTCATGAAATATTTTAACTCTTGTTTATTTTTCTCCAAAACTTCTTCTTCTTCTTTTCGTCTAGCTTGATCTCTATCAATCCAAGGTTTTCCTATTAACATGGTAAACGGGGCGTTGTCTTCAACAAATTGAATAATCTCAAAATATTTTTATGTCGAAGTTCCATTTGAATTCATAGGTATATGAGTGAGCCTCCCACACATGTTTACCAGCTTTCCTTGGAATAACTCTATTCCTCCTAATGAAGGAATCATAGCAGGCCTTCCTATAGCTTTTCAAGTTCTCTCTGTCATGATATTCACCTGTGTTTCCTCATATATAACACATTCAATGTCGAAGTCTCCTATTCTTTCTTCGATGCATTCTTTTTCTTTAAAGATCTCTAATAATCTGACATGTCGATGGTCATTCAGTGTTTCATTTATTTGCAACAATACTTTCTCTGATTCTTTCTGGGGTTCTGCCATTTTTGGATCTGCCTTAAGGTTTTGTTTATTCAGATTCATTTCTTCTAGCTTAGAAATCATTCTAGGGTAGTCCAATACTTCATGGTCCATAGCTTTGCAACAAAGGCAACTAGGTCTTCCACCAGGGAATTCCTTAGCCAGATGTCTTGGTCTTCTGCAATTGTAACAGAGAGTTAATCATCTCTTTCTTTTAAATGATCCCCAGCCTTTTTGGTATTGTGCGCTAGGATTATAGGAGCTAACCTGCAATAAATTCTTTCTAGGATCCTACATCCATTCATTATTCCAAACATTCTTTCTATGCATAGGTATAACATATCTTTCACTATTCTTATCAGATCTACTCATATCAAATCTTCTTCATCTATTAATACCCTAGTTTTCAAACTAGGACAGACTCTATTAAACATACCTAGATCCATACTCTAGAAACAAAAATTTCCACTTATCTTACTTATACAAGGCACAAAGCTTCCAGATCTAAAACTTTTAACTATTCTTACCTTTATCAAGCATGGATCTTGCATATATTACTTATTTTAATCAGAAATTCTCAGTTTTACCTTTCTTAGAGCACCAAGCTTCCAGATCTTTCTTATTTCCTTTAGATCCGACCTCTTTTCTCCAGATCGAGCTTCCTTATTTAGCACAGAGATTTATTAATCAAGTATGACATTGCGCACTAGGGCACAGATCTATGCATAGATCTTTCATAGTTTCAGGATGGATCTTTGCACAAAGCTTCTTCTTTCTCAGTTCCGAGCAATCACAGTTTCAGGTCCCAGCAACGAAACCATTTTTTGGCACAGGGGTAGACCCAAGGTTCAATGCTACAACAATGCACCAACAAATCCCTAACTACCAGCCCTTTCAGCAACACCTACGAAGCATATGAAGTCTCACCCGAGGTAGAGGTAGGGGTGGTTGCAAGACTCAGGTGTTTGCAACCTTAACTAGGACACAGATCTGTGATTACGATACTTAATAAAGCACTTATCACTGTCATTTCCTCAATATACAATCAATAATCACTTCGTTGATAAAACAGGGCTTTGCAACATTCACACTGACATAACGTACTTAAGCACTTAGCATCAATAGATAGGTCAGATCTAGCATATCAAGCACTCAGCACATTCATATAGATCAAATCTAACATTATTACATATCATTATCACTAAGCATAAGCAGATCTGTCTAATCATCTTAAAGCACTTAGAAAGAGAAGACATAAACATATTAATACAAGCACAAAGCAAGACAACACAGTGTTTATGTGGTTCACCCCCACCCTGGGGCTACGTCCACCAACTCGTCTTCTTTATTGTCTTCATTCAATCTATTACAAGCACAGAGCCATCAAAGCCTTACTCTGCATAGGACAGAAGATCTGCGTAGCTCACTAGATCCTTCTTCCTTGTGTTACAACATAAAGCCTTCTACAGTCTCGTACAGGGACTTGCACTCAGCTCTGCAAGTCGTACACAAAATGCACAAAGCCCTTACAATCCATACTAGAACTTGTCCATTCATTTAGCACTTAGCACACCGGCCTCTTCCTACCTCGCTTATACATCTATTTATACTTTACAAAATAGGCCTAAACATGGGTAAAAACCATGGGTTGACATCCCAATCCTATTACATTATCCCAAAAACCCAAAAAGGACCCAAAAGTGGGTCGATATCCCTTGATCTCCACTTCGTCTTGCGCTCCTCCTTCAATAGGCTGTCAAATCCCCAAAATAGGTCACTATGACCAAGAATCTCCCAAAACTTGGTCAAGGGCCAACGCCAATCAAGCCATTAAAAAATAAGAATTGTACACCCATTTTCCTACTCCCGGGAGGCCCTAGGAATCCATATTTATGGACTACATGTCAAGTCTCCCCTCCACCAAGCATGGCAATTATTGTGCATTCATGGTTGTTGGTCGTATCTCTAAGATGGTCATTATGACCGCATGCAAGAAGAGTATCACAACTGAGGCCACTGCCAAGCTCTTCTTCGATCATGTATAGGTACACTTTAGACTACCACAGACCATCATATTAGATCAAGATAGCATATTCTTGAGCACATTGTGGTCTAGCCTCTAGTTGTTGTTGGACACCAAGCTCACCAAATCCACCGTCTTCCACCCTCATCTTGATGAATAGACAGAGGTCATCAATAGAATGATTGTGCATCTCTTGAGCATGTACAAATCCAAGCATCCATGCACATGGGATGAGAGCCTTCCTTATTTTAAACTCATCTACAACAGAGCACTCCATATCTCAACCATCCATAGCCCTTTTCAGGTGGGTCTGGGTTTTCAACCATTGGGCCCCATTGATGCAGCATTGCCCCTTGCATCCACACAAGAAGAATATTCCCATGCTCAATATGAGGTCAACAAGGACACCAAATTCATGAAATGGAATGAATACATATTCCAGCAAGTCCATGATATTTTGTAGAAATCCAATGCTAAGTACAAGTACCACCATGATCAACATTGGATTCCCCACAAGTTTCAAGAAGGCGACAAGGTTAGGTTGCATTCGTAGAAAGAGCACCTTACATGACCCCACCGTAAGTTGTGGACACTTCACTATGGACCTTACACAATCACCAATCTTGTGGGCGATAATTATTTTGATTTAAGTATTCCCCCCTTCCTTAGATTACACCCAATATTCAATGTGGACCTCCTTCAGCCATTTTTTCCACCACTACAAGACACATCAAAGGTGGTATAGGAACTGACACCTATAGAGCACAAACCTAACTACATGGAATAGGAAACCATTGATTGTATCATGGATAGATAGGTTAAGGTAACTCACAAACAAAATATCCAACTCTATCAAGTTTTCAAAGAAGGGAAACTACTGCACCAAGGAAAGTGGCTCACCAAGCATCAATTTCAACAGAAGTTTCCCCAATTGATGGGTGCACTAAATGCAATGGAAACAATTCCTTATTAAGGGGGGAGGACTGATATAGGTGGAGATCAGTGGCCACCCACCTATTCCACTAGCTCAACATACAGTTTCCATTTTGGTATTTTTTCTACAAAATTTCAAGTCCCAAACTTTTGGGGTCGTTTTGAGGCCCTAAACGATGTTTTTTGACATGGTAGTGCCCAATAGATTTATATTGGCATGTATTGGGCCATACAAAATGTGTACTAATCGGTGATAAATTTATGACAATGTATCAAGCGCCCCAAATGAAGATCCTATGCAAAATTGATTCCCTAGGGAAGTTGGTGTATCAACTAGCCCCATTGGGGCCCACAAACCTTTTTGTGTTTCATCTTTCGAGGTTATGGTTTTGGATGTTTAGGGTTTTCTCATTTATGATTTATGTCAAAAATTCCTTGGGAGAATCATTGTAGTGATATTCTTACAAATGCTCATAGTCATCACATCTCTTCTCATAGATAAGATGCCACCATTCTAGCGAGTTAATTTTACTCTGCATTTTATTTTACAATCTTTGAATATTTCACTTTGTTATCACTTGCTAATTTGCATTAATTTTCCCAAAGAATGTTTTCCTTGTGTTATCTTTCCACTCAGATTTTAAAACTTTTTCACCAGCTCTGTCAAGCTCCCATCACCTAAATCCTTCACTCAAATGATCATCCAAAATAGTCATGTCCTCCATGAGTAAAAAATTTGGCAAATATCCCAAGCCTATACCTAGCCTTAATTCGTATCTAAATCCCTTAGTTCCATCACTTCATTAATTTTTACCCTTATTTTCATATTCCCGTTGAAAATAAAAAAAATATTCCTTTTCTTAAGAACCCTTATCCTATCCACAAAGTCATGTGTTAAGCCTCATATGCCCAAAGTCCTTAGAAAATAGAAAAAAGGGTTTATTATTATTAATATAAATATTATTATATTAAAATATTTCTATTAATATTTGATGCAATATTTAATTTATGGCATCATATCAAATCATGGGCATGAATCTCGATTTATAATATGGAAATGTCAAAGAGTGGATGGAGGGCGAATGTTGAGCCTCCAAATTGACATCCCCATTACCATATTATACTCCTCATTTATACCTTTTTGGCCTACCTAAACTTGGATCAATGATAAAGAACCCTACCTCCAGTCA
>SNQJ01S0265939.1:0-11958 GCA_010110895.2 Picea sitchensis | reverse complement strand
TTGTAAACAATTAAAACTAACTCCTAGAACTTAACTTTAACACATCTAGTAACTAAGGTCTACTCCCTTTGGCTTCCCTAGGAGTAAGCCTAGACGGAAGAGGTTCCGGTCAAAGTGATAGCGTGGGCTGTGAACCTAGGCATTGTGCCTCCAAGGACACACTAAGTGAGCCGGACTTAGCTCACGTTTGCAAATGTGTATAAGGATGGCAACACACATTGAACAATAGTTGTGTGTGTTAGTGTGATTGGCTGTAAAACATATGGGTCTGCATTCTGATTTTTCTGTTGCACTTTTCATTAGTTTTTTTCCAAGCTAATTTCATTTCTATTATAAATCTTTGCCGAGTAGAGTATTATGTGCAATTTAGCTACTAAAGATTCCATTTCTTTTAGTCCTTGGGAGTTTGTATTGTGTGCCGATGATCACTTTCATAGTTAATGTAGTCCTCCTCAACATCCTTTCTCTTATAATTTCTTAGCGTGTTTATTCTTCCACATTGTCTTTGAGAGAGAAGGTCCGTCTAAATGGATGGATTGGACTTGTTTACTTGGATTTTATTTATCAATTAACATCTCATGGGACAATTATAGATTCCTCTAGGTTAGGTTGACTAGAATATTATCTTCATTAGCCATGCTACTTTCATTTTCCATTTCTCAATAATCACCTATGCTAACTTTTAAAGCTCTTCCAATTGATGATTTCAAAGATAATAAGCGTTTTTTTTTTTTTTCACTACAAAATGTAAAGGAGAATTAGAAACTAATAATGAGCAGTATTTTCAGGTGGAAAACATGGGGCGTGTCAATTATGGACAATTTATTTATGATCCAAAGGTATGTATGGTTAAACATTCTAATTTCTAAACCAATATTAAGTAGTTTTCTTTTAATATGAGGTTTTGGGAGGGGAAGAATATTGAGACCAATGTAGAGAACTATGGTTACCACTCAGCTTATGTTTTATCAATTTCTAGAAAGATTGACAACATAAGAAATTGCAGTGGTTGATTTTTAGAAATATGTCATATATATACATGAAAATATTTACAAACAAAGGAGACGTCAAAGGAAAATAGTGGAAGGGTATATACAATGGAACTTATATCCTCTTCCTCAAAACTACTAATGTAGAAATAAAATCAGAGTAAGCTGCTGTGTCTAAGGCTTTGGCATCTTTTATCAGCTGCCCACCAATGAATCCCTCCTCGGAGGAGAATTGGATACTGATCTTGGACATAATTCCAACCTTGCTTTGCAAATTGACAATCCGAGAAGATATGCTTCAGATCTCGTAATGTTGGCAAACTAGGTAGAGACCATCCATAAGTCCACTCTCTGCCAATCTGGAAGTGGAGGGGATCCCTTGATAAATAACAAGCCACATAAAAATCATTAGCTTATAGGAAATCCGAATAGACCAAACACTATGAAGTCGACGAACTCACATGTCCTATGAATCAATGGATATCCAACATGCATTGTGAATAGATGCTAGAGAATAGTGTTGATGCAAAATAGAATTTATCCTCCTAGAATCATACCACTGTAGAGGGCAACCATATATCCACCCCCAATCCCTCCAAAATTGTCTTGACATTGCAACATTCATTTTGAAGACGTCTTCCCGAGGGATAAGCCCAACAAGCTTCATGATAGATGGATGCAATCTGGGGGAGCAAACCATAATCACGTGCTACCAATATTTCTAGGAACATGCCACTAAATCCCATAGGTCCCACCAAAATAAAATGCCCTTACTCAAATGACGTGCCTAGAAGTGCGACATCTTTGCCAGATAGGTACCTTGCAACCTCTAGCTTCAAATAGGGTGTCTTGCCAAATCCCAACCTGCTCTACTACTTTTTGTATTCCACTTGGCCAAAATTGCCACCCTCTGCAAAGTTGTCCATATAATTTTGAAAATAAACGAGCTAGAGACTTGGAACAGGGTTGTGGGGAAGATAGTGTCACACAAATAAAAAGATACCTGCACTTTGCCAACATGCTGAGATGTCCCTATCCAGTGCTGAAATAAAACTTGCCAAGGAGTAGTCCCATCCAAGCACCGAATTACCCAATTGGCAACTAGAATGCACCTTGGACATGATACACGTCCCATGGAACCAGTGGAAGACCCCTCTCCCCACCATACTTCGACCACAAATAGTACCTCAAGATCTGCTGCAAACTCCTAAATTGAGCTTGACTTAGCAACCAACATAATACATAGTATATGTGAGAGGTGTGAAGAATCCTCCCCATCACTGTAAGATTCTTAGGGAACAGAAGGTCCTTATATTGCTAAAAATGAAGTTTACTATGCATTCGCTGAAGACACTAATCCTGCATGGCAACGGGTGATAGCCCCACTCCAAAGGTATGCCAAGATACTACACAATGATCCCCTGTTTAACATAAGTCCAAGCTATTGGAAGCCTATTGAAGTTTGTAGCATCGGATAGGTATCTCTACATTGGATTGTGTCTATCATGTGGAGATCATCATTAATACCTATCAGAACTTTTGAAATTCACTTAAATAATTTAATTACTAAAGTGAATGTCACTTTATAATTAATGGAGATTAATTAAAAATAAAATGCCACCTAGAGACTTTGGTATTAGTGATTTAGGTTAATTAAATGAATCTTAGCCATTGATCTCAAGTGAGGGAGGTTTAATCTCATCCCATTGATCCACTTTGGAGATTAGGGTTATACTTCATTTGGTCAAAACTCAAGATTATAAAAACAACCAAGAGAAGGGAGGAGATACATTCTTGAGATAGCGTGAGAGAGAAGACAGCAAGAGAGAAATTGTTTGTAGGTGACTGGGAAGGTCGGGCAGCCAAGGGAAAACGCCGGGCAGCATTGGGTAGGGATGCAGGCTAGTTTTCTCTTTTGGGCAGCCACCATACAGCACTGTGCAGGCCATACAGCCCGCAGCAGCAGCAACAGTCGTACAACCACACGACAGGGTCGTACATGTTGCTGTACAGCAGCCAAGAGGGCCGTACAGTCAGCAGATTTTCCGGGCTGCAGTTTTGGGCAGGGGTTTCTGCAGATTAGCAAATTAGGTTTTTTCTGTAGCTTGTTTTTCTCTCAGTGTGCCATTTTTCCCTTTTACGGGAGCCTTGATTTTTTATCATAATAAAATCAATCTCTTGTTGCTGGTTTTCCCTTAAGAGTTTTTCCAAGGGTATTTACCCAAAAAATATCTGTGTACATGTGTTTGGTTTCTCATTTTTACTTCCGATGCAATTTCTGGTTAAGAATCTCAGTGTGCTTTTTTTCAGTAGATCTGCATCTTATTTAAAGAAAGGTATTTACTAGGAATTAATTACCATGACTGGGGTTCAAGGAAATTTAACAAAGCCATCTAGGTAGACTGTCCAACCCAACCAACCAAAACTCTGTTTTGTGCTCACTAACTACTGCACTTGCGCTGTACATAAAATATCCAAACATGCATGAGTACCATCTATAGAGTCCTGGTTCTCCCGCACAGAGAGAAGGGAGTTGTTTGCAAAATGGTTATCAACCATCTCTTACGCATTAGGGAGCAAGATGCCACGCACCTACCCCTCAAGATGAGCAACCTCCAAAAGATAACCAAAAGCATTTGCTATCAAGATATATAGATAAGGGGCCAAGGGGTAGCGTTGTCAAATGAAATGATTCAAGCAAAATCTGCGATACAATGAATTATTAATGGAAACAAACGTTGAAGCATTAGATAACAAAATGTTCAACATGGCCACACATCTTGGTCCAAACCCCAAACATGACACCATCTTTGTGATGAAGGACCAATCTGTCCATTCATAAGCCTTGTCAATGTTTGTTTTTAGGAAAAGGGACCACTGACTAGGCTCTCGGGTCCACTCCATGACCTCCCACATTGAGATCAAAATATCAAGAATAAACCGCCCCGCCACTAAACTTGTTTGTTCCTAACAGACTACCATCTTAGCCATCGAGCAGATAGGGAGAGCCATTGCTTTAACCATTATTTTGTAAGAAACATTGAGCAAGGTAATAGGCCTCCAACCTGTGTTCTTTGAAATAAGCTTTGTTACCTCTAAAATCTGTACATCAAAAGATAAGTTCAATTATCAAGCACAAACTGCTACTTGTGGACATCACCCATTGTCATTTTGATGATTTTCCTCCTCACTTTAGGTTGACTCTCCTTCGACACAAGGGGGAAATCCCTAATAAGACTACAGATCTGTCCTTCAAATGCTGAAATAGTTACTAGATCTGCAGAATGATAATGTTTAGTATTTTAAGATATAAAGTGAGAAGTCAAGCTAGACCTAGTGCCTTGTTCTAGCCTTGGGCTGTGGAGTCTAGGCAACAAATAGAATTGGAAAATGGATGAAGAAGATGTGATAAAACCACCACACAGCAATAATTTTATCAGTCAAGGACAGATCTGGTATATATGTAACAGTCAAGTGAAATGCTTGATAAAGACAGAATGACACATCCATAGACTTCTTGCAGCCAGACAAGATAGCAAGGATGATAATAGAGTAAGAGAGACAGCCTTCTATTGAATGAACAACCCCTTAGTAAGCCGAATTCAAATCCTAATATCAAATGGGTGGAAGCGGTTTCAAGACCACTCTCTTTATCCTGCTCTTCAAGCAAAGAATAACCAACTATGTTAAGCCAAAACATCCCTTTACATAAAGATATGGAAGCAATACATTGATGACAGCCTTACATATATATGAGATCAACGAGAGAAGATGGAAGTTCCAATTTGTTAAGTCCTTCCTCGCTTGCCTGCAAAAACATTGTAGTTGTCCTTAAGTGGTTTTTTCTCCACAGTGAACTTCTACCTAGCAAATTTGGAGTCATCCTTCTATATCTTCTCCCTTCAACAACTTTGCAATAGAATCTGCTTGCCAATAGTAAATATAGACAAGGGATCCAACAATGTTCCATATACCAAACTGCAGCACATGCTATGCTACGACATTAGAGTTAAACAAGCAAACATACTTCAACCCCAAACCTTGATAAGAATTTAGCGAGATTCACCTGTCTTCCCAATTTAGAATACACCATCTCTTGAAGGGTTCCTCATCTGGCATTCTTCTTAGAAAAAAAAAATCCACCATTACGTTTTCCAAGGATTCTTACATTCCTCAAAATATTCTGTGTTTTCAGCAAGAAAAAAATAAAAGTCATCTTGATCTTCAGGGTGTGGTGAAATATTTTTTTTCCTTAGGGAATCTATATGGGGGCAACTTGACATGCAAACCCTCACCTTGCAGGTCTGCATGAGAATAAGCAGGCTTAGCTGGAATAGGCCCCCCATTCTTCTCTAGCACTGGATCTGGACTTTGGGCCCTGGACACTAAAGAATTCATTGAAGTCCCTATGGGAGGATGTGCAAACCCTAGATCCTTATGGGAAGTGGTAACCCGATCGATGCACAACTGCTCAACCTTAGTGTTCATACCCATCACCAATCCAATGCCTTCTTCTGTCATCCCTATCTTCAAATCTAGGCTCAGACCCACCATTAGTTCCTCCTCCATTGTGATGCCATTACCCTTTGAAGGGAGAGGTAAGCAATTCTCCTTGACCCCACTTGAACTAGAAACCTTAACCCTAGTAAAATTAGCAATAAGCATTCTCACCACGAAACACATAGATCCATCATTATCCGTGCACTGCAGGGGGATATACTATGAAGGGGAACGATCCCATGACTTGCTTCGACGCCGATACACATTCTCTAACTCTACAACACTTCCTTGTAGTTTGCCTCTATAAAACACCAACTCCCCTCCACCTCCTTGAAACCCTTGATCCATATGCATGTTTGCCTCACTACATTGTACAGTCTTGTGGTCCTCATCATTTTCCTACTGCGAACCAGGCTTTGACCCCCTGTTCCTGTGTGTGTTTCATGTCAGCCCTGTGAGCCCTCGCTCACCCACTGCCTCTCTCTCTATGTCCTCCTCTTCCTACTAATAGGGTACCCAATCAATACCTATTGATTTTCATTTTTACTCTAGTCTAAATCCTATAATAAAATAATTTTGTTTGAACTTCACTTATCATCGCTGCTTTACATCTTTTAAGAAGGTTTTCTATGGGACATAGTTTTACCAATCCTATGTTTACCAAATTAGAGACTTTTGTGTCTTGTGTTGTATTTTTTCTTTATGATGGAGTCGTGATGTACTTGTTATCAACAAAAAATAAGCCATAATACCTATTCATAGTAATAACAATGCCCACTAAAGTATCTCAACACACATAGAACTTGTTACCTCCCAACTTGTACTTGATGATAAAATCCTTAATCCACAAGGCACAACCCAAGAGGGAAACTAATAGGATGTTCACCATTGTTACCTAATCAACCTATCCTCTTCACTTTTGAATTAGATTACTAAAAACTAAACAATGAGGCACAAAGGTGTGGTATAGGAATAACTTTAGGCCTATGATATTTTTTGTATTTTAGGAAATAAAAAAGGTGATGTAAAGAAATAGAGATTAGTTCCAATCCAATAAGGGAAATGGAGTCAAGGGGTTTTCTAAGAGGGATTATTTTATTATGTGTTAGCAATGGAATTAAGGCTATAAAAGACTCAATAAGCTCCACTCTAAGCTTGCTGGAAATAATGTACAAATTCTACAAGGAGTCCAAGAATCCACATTTAACTAGGCAACTCAACTATACCCTAGAAATTGAGGTTAATAATCTTGCTAGAATTCCTAGACAATATATAAAGCAAACTATTACAAATCAAGGCTAAGATAGGAAATGAGAGAAGAGGTGTTACCACACATACAAAACTCCTTCCAAGTGGTAGACTTTACCCTTCAATGGATCAAGTCGCTAGTCTTTCCTTTGTAGAAGAAACTACACCACTTCAACATTTTGTTGGGGCATGTGTTATATTCTTTGCAGCTGTGTGTGTGTGGAAGCGTTATTGATTCGACAAGTGCGTCTGATGATCCCTCTAGTAGTGCTCTGTGTGGGTGTCTTGGACGCACTCCCTAGGGGTCCCAAAGAGCGGGTATACCCCAATTCTAGCCTGTGATTAGACATCAGTGATTGGCCGAGACCCAGCGGGGTTTGAGACAGCATGGTAGGCGGTTTTTGCTATTTTTAGCGGTTTTCTAAGTTAATCATGGATTAAGGGGATTAGGTTTTTTGGTATCTATAGAATACCCCAAAACATTGTATATATTGTATGTGAATGGTGAAATTGAGATAATGAATATAAGAAAAGTTTTCACGGTTAGGGGTTTTCGGTATAAAATCTGTGTACTTTGTGTATGAACCATTGATTAAATTACAGTTTTGCTTAAGAATCTATATACATTGCTTTACTTGACAGGGTTTAAAGAAACTTACACATTTTAAAGCACCAAAATAATAATTATGCACTCAACAAGAAGAGCCTTATACATCCCATAAAACAAATTCTGATTCTACTTACTTCATCAAGAATAATCAAACATGAAAACCCTAGTTTCTGAGAAAATTCCATAATACATGAGTCAAAGGAAACATTACAAAACCACATCCCTCCAAATTAGTTAAGCACTAGAAAGAGACCAATATGCCAAGGCCAAGAAATTTCCAGTCCTACTCTCTTATGAGGAGGAAGGGGTTATCATCCTCAAAATGGAATTGAGGCTAGCCAGTCATACTTATATGGGAAATCCTAGCCTCTTTAATCCAAAAGTTTTGTCTTTTCAAGTAATGAGCCTAATTCTTAATTTTTTCCCATTCAAGTTAGAATGAAATTCAATTTTACAAATGAAGCCCTTAAAGGGTGGCGTCGGGGCATCTAATGTGGGCAGTTAGGTGAGATAAGTGTAGCTGCCCAGCCTCGAGGCCCCTAGATCATGCCACCACGTGCCAAAATACCAGCATGAGACCTCCTCCAGCCGAGCCCTAATCTCCTCTATGATGTGGGGATGCAGGTAAGTGGCGTCCAAGCCTTCCAAGGCCAATGTCCAAGTGGAGAGGGATGGGAGTTGGTCTCAACCATGCCAGTGCCTCCAAAGGCAACAACGTCCTCCTTTGATGTGCAAATGGTGATCACAAGACTGCCCCAGACGTGGGGTCTCTACATCCACCCTTGGGCTCCAAAGCCCCATGAAGGTCCAGAACAAGTCATCTTCTCACTTGAATACCTATCCAGACGAGGTCACAAAGAAAAATGGGTATGCCCTCAAAGGGTCCATAAGTCACAATAATCATGCAAAGTAAACCACATCTAATAATAGAACCACTCGAACATGTACATGAGAAGCCCCTTTTCAAACTAAACAAATGCTCCAAAGATTTTTATACAATTTGTCAAATTTGGGTGTGGGAGGGGTGTCAAGAATCCCTATTGGGTCAATCAATCCAAAATTGAGATTTTTCCCAAGGAAAGCCCTTCTAAGCTATGTATGAGTATGAGGTGGAGTAGGGTAAGACTTATAGGCATGGGTTCCGACATATCAAGGGTTCGAATTGTCTCATTTATGGGTTCCTTTTGTGAGGGGTGTATTGCACCTTACGTTTTTCAATACCCACCTTTTTCTGAAGCCCCATTTAGTACCATTATTAGTTAAATTCCAAAACAATTGGGTACTATATAAAACATGGAAAGAAAAGAGCACCTAGCATACTTGAATCTAGAGGTACACATAGTGCCTTATGCATGGAAAGAAAGGGAAACCGCCTTATGTGTACACACCTCGGTGAGTGGGACATCTATATAATGTAAGTTTCTTTTTGCAGGTCTTTCAAATATTTTAGGGCTTGTTTCCCATTGTTCTCAAGACCTCTCCAAGCCGAGCATCTAAAAGGTTATGATTTAGCTTTTATCTTTTTGCCAACTACATTCCCTCTAGGCCTTCAGCCACTTCTTCCCATGGAAATGAGGAACAATCCCTTCTTGGAATTGGATGCACTCGAGAATCCCAAAGATGAGGATCTGAGGGAATAGAAATTATGGAAAGTGATAAATATGATTGAGAATGGTACAATGACTCTTCAGGAACCCCAATAGCATTGATTCTAGAGGGGTGACCAACTTCTGAGGATGGGATGACACCCGCAAAGGTTATGGGACAAAGTACTAATTTCCATTACAAGCGTTTTAGCAATCAAAGAGAATTCTTTGCAACCCATTCAATTACTTCAATCATTATGGTGACACCCACCATGATACAGGACTTATTACCTCATGAAACAATACATATCCCACCATAGGGCTTGACCGGTATGATGGATGTTGCTCTCTCTAGGTGATGTATGATGGTGCATCAATGAATAGGAGGGCCACTATGGGGATATGCTAGTCAATATGGCTCACTTGGCCTCCATGTACGCTACTTGTTGGCCTCGAGGAGACATGATCTCCTTAGTTACAACTAGGCCAGAGTACTTGGTGACTTTTATAAAGTTTGGGTCACTAAGTGATTTTAGAAATTGAACTCAATGAAAGATTAAGTCACGTCTGTTGATCCTGTGGAGCAAGATTGAATCTCAACCATTGATATCTAGGGTTAGGGCAGTTACTTATTACTGAGTAAATAAAAGGAGCTATTAAGAGATATGGGGTGCACTTTTCAAGAGAGATTGAGAAGGAAAGTGAAGAGTCACTTTTCCAAGAGAGATTGAAACTGAAAGGGGAAGAGTAGCAACAAAGGAGGGGATTGGCATACATCCCAAGGAGCGGATAGGCACGCATCCCAAGAGGATTTTCAGCATTAAATACAGTTCAGTACCATACAGCAAAAGAGGGCCTTACAGTATGGTTTTGAGAGGGCCATACAGCATTTATCATGCTGGCTAATACAATACAACAAGCACAGAAATCGAGGCAGGGTCTTGGCGTGCATTTCTAGGTTTTTTCTGCTGCTTGAAAATCTGTACAGCAGGGTACTGTTCCGTACTGTAGCTGGTCACAAAAATTGAGGCACTTTTCTACTGTTTATTGACTGTACAGACCATACTGTTTGTACAGAAGAATCAAGCTCTGGTTTCAAGGCTGTCTAGCACTGAAAACGAGGTGGAGGTTTTGCTGAGTTAGTGAGATAAGTACTGTGTATCTCTTGCTGAAAAGAATGCTGTTGTAAACTCATAAATTTCCTACAAGCTCAATAAGAAAGAATCTCTTGTTTGGTTTTCCCTTCGAGGAGTTTTCCAGGGCCATTGCCCATAAATCTGTGTCAAATGTATGGTTGATTGCTGTCTACTGTTCATTTACTTCCGCAGCTAAGTTTCAGATTGCTTAGTCTTTTGTATTTCTGCTCATAGTTCCAGTTTAGATACATGTGTTAACTTGCATTATTGATGAATAACTATTGGAGATTGAAATCTTATTATTGACTAAGTGTTTGTCTCGTAAATTTAACAATATAAAGGCTGATTTTGGATGATAGCCTCATCTATAAGGAGGCCTGTTGGATTATGCATCATGTAATCATCTATGGGAGTAATATAGACATTGGCTTCCTTTTAAAATGTCATTTATGTGTATCATTCTTATTTTCTTGCGAGATAATGTGTTATTTTTAAAGAACACACCCACACACACAATATATATATATATATATATTTATATATAGCAGGGTCTTGGCGTGCATTTCTAGGTTTTTTCTGCTGCTTGAAAATCTGTACAGCAGGGTACTGTTCCGTACTGTAGCTGGTCACAAAAATTGAGGCACTTTTCTACTGTTTATTGACTGTACAGGCCATACTGTTTGTACAGGAAATCAAGCTCTGGTTTCAAGGCTGTCTAGCACTGAAAACGAGGTGGAGGTTTTGCTGAGTTAGTGAGATAAGTACTGTGTATCTCTTGCTGAAAAGAATGCTGTTGTAAACTCAGAAATTTTCCTGAGAGCTCAATAAGAAAGAATCTCTTCTTGGCTGGTTTTCCCTTCGAGGTTTTTCCAGGGCCATTGCCCATAAATCTGTGTCAAATGTATGGTTGATTGCTGTCTACTGTTCATTTACTTCCGCAGCTAAGTTTCAGATTGCTTAGTCTTTTGTATTTCTGCTCATAGTTCCAGTTGAATGCATGTGTTAACTTGCATTATTGATGAATAACTATTGGAGATTGAAATCTTATTATTGACTAAGTGTTTGTCTCGTAAATTTAACAATATAAAGGCTGATTTTGGATGTATAGCCTCATCTATAAGGGCTAATTTGGATTATGCATCATGTAATCATCTATGGGAGTAATATAGACATTGGCTTCCTTTTAAAATGTCATTTATGTGTATCATTCTTATTTTCTTGCAAGATAATGTGTTATTTTAAAACACACCCACACACACAATATATATATATATATATATATTTATATATATAAATGTTAAATTTTTGAATGCTAGACTAACTGCAGTAAATAACCAGGATCTCAAGAAGATTAACCAAGCACAAATTACAAAACAAAATTATGGGTCTGCTTGTTTTTCCATAGGCAATGCTCTTTCATTGCCACCCAACCATAGGCATCCTCAAGTGCCATCCCCGAGCAGAGCATAGTAATTATCCTGGGAAACCCTTCTACACAAGGGAAGAAAACCCAGCGCATTTTCTTATAGAGAAGATTAATGCCAATACAATATAATCATGAACTAGTTATATCTAGTAAAGTAAACCAACAAGAAAGAATCCCAGATAACAAGTACTTATCTTTTCTGCTCAGATGTGTACTCTAAAACTCCCAAGAAGATAGCTCTGCTGCTGTCCAATGATGGCTCAGATCACTATCTCAGACGGTCATATATCAGCCTCTCATATCTGTCACTTTGTGCCTCAAGACTGCTGTTATAGGTGTGCCCAATCTGCTGTTCAAGCACAGAAATATAGCTGTCCAAACACTGTCTACAGGTGTGACCAAATGCTGTTCAAGCACAGAGATATATGCTGCTACAGGTGCTCCCAGACTTGCCTCAGACTTA
>SNQJ01S0265937.1:0-11958 GCA_010110895.2 Picea sitchensis | reverse complement strand
TTATTGAGGAAAATATATGATTTATCTTACTAAAGCATTTTTGAATCCTTCCTGGCTAGGAAAAAATAGTCAGGAATATCACCATATGTTTTATAGCCTCAAAAAAAAAATTATCAATCCACAAGTATTAATTACAAGGGCTTAGGTTGATTTTTTTAATGAAAAGATTGTTGCAAAATATGAAATTTTTATATAATTTTATGAAAATATACAGATTACAGAGAGCAAATGTGGAGATCAAAAGCAAAATAACCAAGTCACAGATACACACAAATGAGACAGAATAGAAATCGCTTTATTTCATTCCAAAAAATCAAAGTATCTTTCTCTTTACAAAATCTTTGTGAGGGCATGGACCAAAGTCAAATTTAAATATCCCTGATGAAAACCATACAAAAGGACTCTGACAAGAATTAAAAACTGAACTTTAAAATCTGGATCAACTTGCCACAGACTGTTGCCAACTTGAATCTACACAACATCCTTTATTAGTTATGGAATTTAATCCATAAACAGACAAGTATACACAGACTATCAAATATAGATCAACACCTCTGAAACAAGCATCTGAATGATATTGTTTAGCTTTGAACCTTGTTGTATACAATAGGACCCTGTTGTTAAAAAGAGAATTAGGCATTTAATGAACTCAATATGTAATATGTCAAATCTAAAAAATATGCAGAACAAAAATAAAATGCTAGAAATGGCAGATGAACAACAATATAACCAGAATAACACCACAATAATACTGAAATGATAACAGAATAATACCAGAAAGAGCACTTCGATTACTGAGAGCAATGTTCACTTGCCTCTTCAAAGGGGAAACCTCTAGTCAAGCAAAGCTCTATTACAATAATATCCAAGCTAGGGTTCTCATACCCTTGACTCCTATTTATACTAAATATGTCTATAAATAAAACCATCTAGAGGAAGATCCTTCTAGAAGTGGAAGCTTCTATTAGGTCTTCTTACATTCATCTTATTCTACTTTATTGCAAGGTCTTATTAATATTGACCTTTATTACATCAGAATACATTGTTCTACCTATGTGAGGGGTTAGGTCCCTAACATGTCCTCCCCCTTAAAAATATCCTTGTCCTCAAGGCTTGAGATGTGGAAATTGTTGCAAAATGGTAGTTGGTTCCCAAGTGGCATCTGTTGGAGTTTTATCTTTCCATTGGACTAACACTTCCTTGATAGTTCGTTGACGCAGGCGATGCTCATGCTGATCCAAAACTTCTTGTGGTTGTAGCCAAATGGAGTCTTATTTTTCCAACTCAAAAAGGTTGGTTTGAGTTTGGCACTTAGTTCCAATCACTTTCTTTAAGAATGAAACATGAAAAACAGGATGTAGATTAGAATGACTAGGCAAATCTAACTGATAAACCACCTTTCCCACACGCTTGAGAACTGTATAAGGACCATAAAATTTGGGTGCCAGCTTCTGACAATGGTCGACCTTGACGAAATTTTTCTTGTAAGGTTGCAGTCGAAGAAACACCTGATCCCCTTCTGCAAATTGACGTTCAGAGCGACCTTGATCTGCTTGTTGCTTCATGTGATTCTGGGCCATGACCAAATTCTCTTTGAGGGTACGGAGAATAGCCTCTAAAACTATAAGTGTTTGGTCAACCGCCTGGACCTTTGAGACACCTGGTAAACATGAGAGAACTGACGATGGATTTTGTCCATATACCGCTTCAAAAGGATTCATGCAGGTAGTTGTATGGTATGAAGTGTTGTACCACCATTCAGCTAGGGGTAACCATTGAGCCCACTGATTTTTCTTTTCCGATGCAAAACACCTCAAATATGTTTCCAAACACTTGTTGACAACTTCAGATTGACCATCCATCTGGGGATGATAAGTTGTGCTGAGATGCAATTGGGTGCCTTGTAGCTTGAATAGTTCTTGCCAAAAATTGCTAGTGAAAGTTGGGTTGCGATCAGAAACAATATAATGTGGCATGCCATGAAGCTTGAAGACCTAATCCATGAAAAGTTGAGCCATTGTGGATGTTGTAAATGGGTGTTGAAAAGCACAAAAATGAGCATACTTGGAAAGGCGATCAACTACCACCATGATAATTGATTTATTGCCCGATTTAGGTAAGCCTGTAATAAAATCCATAGAGATATCCCTTCAAATGGCAGGTGGAATCCGAAGCGGTTGTAGTGTGCTAGGAGATTTGACTGTTTCGGCCTTGTTGCGTTGACACCCATCACATTCGGCCACAAAATTACGAATGTCTTGTTTCATACCATCCCAGAAAAAAGAACGTTTGACCCTGTCATAGGTTTTGGTAAACCCGGAGTGCCCAGTTGTGGGTGTAACATGAAGCTCAGAAAGCACTGTGGATTTAAGTTTTGACTGTTTACTTAAACACAAACGGCCTTTGTATCGAAGCTCATCATGGAGACAAGAGTAACCTGGGGAAACTGGAGAAGTTGACTGCAATTGTTGTATCAGATGCAAACTTTTTGGATCATGTAGTCATTCATGGCGAACGGCTTGGAGCCAATCTGGTACAATGAAGGAGAGAGGGAAAAGGGAGCCTTCATCTTCATATTTTCGGGAAAGTGCATCCACAACCACACTGTCATTGCCTTTCTTGTAAATGATCTCATAATCATATCCAAAGAGCTTAGTCACCCATTTTTGTTTCTCTGGGGAGGAAATGTGTTGTTCTAGAAAATACTTGAGACTTTGATAATCTGTCTTAATTTGGAAGCATTTCCCCAATAGATAAGGGCGTCACAAATCAATGGCATGCAGAATAGCCAACATTTCCTTTTCATAGATTGATTTGCCCAAATTACATTCAAATAGTTGTTTCCTCGTAAAGGCCAAAGGCCAAACCTCTTGCATAAGGACAGTGCCAATACCTTTCCCTGAAGCATCACATTCCAGGACAAAGGTCTTTGTGAAATCAGGAAGGGCCAGGACTGGAGTGGTGCACATGGCCATATTTAAGGTTAGAAAAGCCTAAGTAGATCTTGGAGTCCAAGTGAAAGACTTCTTTTTAAGGAGTGCGGTGAGAGGTGCCGCAATCTTTCCATAATTCTTAACAAACTTGCGATAATAACATGTTAAGCCCAGAAATCCTCGCAAGCTTTTGAGAGTCTTTGGGTGAGGCCAATCTTGCATAACTTCAATATTTTTAGGATCCACCCTGACATCGTTCTTTCCAACAAGATGACCCAAGTACTCTACTTCTGAGGTGCCAAAAGCACATTTAGATTGTTTCGGGAAAATTTGGTGCTGAGAGAGTAGATGGAGAACCTAGTCCACATGAGCAAGATGGTTTGTCTAAGTTTTGTTATAGATGAGGATATCATCAAAGAAAACTAAGACAAAATGATGGAGAAAAGGGTGAAAGACATGATTCATGAGGCTTTGGAAGGTGAAGGGAGCATTACACAAGCCAAAGGGCATGACCAAAAACTCATAGTGTCCCTCATGAGTTCTAAAGGTAGTCTTAGGAATGTTTTCCTCTTTCATATGGATCTGGTGGTAACCAGAACAAAGATCAAGTTTAGTAAAGAACTGGGCGCCACTCAATTCATCCAAGAGGTCATCAATGACAGGAATAGGAAATTTGTTTTTAATGGTGATTTTGTTGAGGGCGCAGAAGTTAGGACGCATGCGCCAAGAACCTTTTTTCTTCAGGACCATGACCACAAGAGAAGAGAAGGGGGCTTGTACTAGGGCATATAATGCATGTGTTAAGCAGTTCTTGAACCATTTTCTCAATTTCATTTTTTTTGGAAAAGGGGTGACGATAGGGACGGATATTGGGAGGAAGGCTTCCTGGTATAAGGGGAATGGAATGATCATGAACACCACGGGAAGGCGGGAGTCCCTGGGAAGTGAAAAAGACCAATTGATGTTTAGAGAGGATGGATTGGAGGTCTTGCGGCACATAGGGTGTCTCAGTTGCCTGAATGGCATGGAGTTGGGAAATAACGCCAGAATGACCTTTTTTTAGCAGCTTTTCCATGCGATGGGAACTAATGATCTCAGATGAACCGGTAGTGATGCCTTGGAACTTATATTTTTGGCCCTCCTAATCGAATTGCATGGTCAATTCCTTGAAATCCATAAGAATGGGACCCAAAGTCCTTAGCCAGTCTGCACCCAACACAATGTCACAACTGCCCATGTCGATAGAAAACATATGAGATTTCAGGTGGTAGTCGCCAATTTGGAGACGCACATTTTCACAACGCCCTCCACATTTCATGGAGCTTCCATTGGCAATCATGATTTGGAAATTATTGACTACATGGATATAGCAATGAGTTTCTTGGGAAATGCGGCGATGAATAAAATTATGGGTGCTTCCACTATCAACAATGATGATGACCTTCCTACGCTTGATGTAACCAATTATCTTGAGGGTTTGGGGAGCAAAGAAACCAGTGAGAGCATTTAGGGAAATGACCAGTTCTACTTCGAGAGAGTCTGAGGGAAGGGTTATGTCTGTGGGTTCAAGTGACTTAGACACAAGGGGAGTTTCAACATCCTCTTCCGAAACATCTTCCGAGATGGACATAAAAAGATTTTGTTCCTTACACTTGTGGCCCGGAAAATATTTGTCATCACAATTATAACAAAGGCCTTTGAGTTGGCGTTCAACCATTTCAGCCCTAGTCAATTTTTGGATCTTTAATGGAGTGGGAGGAGTGGGATTCACTGGTTTAGTGCGAGGAATAAAGGGGGGTTTCTAGTTTTGAGAAGAGATAACTTGTTGTGCTTCCTTAACCTGTTGAGGCCGAGCCATGAGGACATCGGTAAAAATCTCATCCTTAAGGCCACTGATAAAACATTCTCGGAAAAAAAACATTAGACATGCCCTCTGTACGAAAATCCAGTCACTCAAAAGCAGCTATAAAGTCTTCCACTGTGCCAGATTGTTTCAATTTTGTCAAATGGCCTAAATGGTTGGTATCGGTGTCAAAGTATTCATAAAGCTCTACCACAAAGTGTGTCCAAGCAACATACCCTTGACGGGAAGTTTTTCTCCATTGCCACCATTGCCAACGTTCTTGATCTAGATGGAGAACACCATATCGAAGTTTGTCCAAGTCATCTGTAATGGCATACAAAGAGAAATAATGTTCCCTTTGAGTTACCCAACCAGTGGGATCGGAGCCATCAAATTTAGTCACATCCACCCGTAGAAGGCATTGGTCACGCTGAAAGTGATGGAGCTGAAAATTATGGGAATGAGAGGAAGTTTCAGCTTCGGTATGCAAAGGTGGGTCAGATAAAGGGGTATCTACAGGGATATGCAGCTTGGTGCAGATCATCGAAATGACAGATTCAAGTTGGGTAGTCATGTCTTGTTTGAGTTCCTCGATTGAGGCTGCGATGGAGGACTACATGTTTTTATTGATTGTGGCAATATTGGCACTGAGTTGTTTCACTTCTTGTTGGGTCTCTGTGAAATTAGATTGCAAGGTATTGAAGCGATATTCCAAGTCTTGGCTACGGGTATGGTCCATGATGACGAGGGAACCGAAAAGGGGCAGGTGGGGTCAAAACTTTTGCTGGAAAATGATAGGTATGAATGTGATAAGGGTGAAGAGATAAATCCAATGAAATAGGTCTCAAATAATGGTGCAAAAATTTCCATACTTTTCTGGTCTGAAGAATACTGCAGTGATGAAATGCCCAAATGCTTAACCAGTCAGAAATGTGTAGTGATTTGGAAACTCGAATATAGTTGCGCGGCAATATATCTTGTATGTTTTATTTTTGTTTTCATTCCCAAGGGTTAGGTATTCAAGTGTTCTACAGACAAGGGTTTTCCCTATGCTATAGCTCTCTGATATACGTACGGGGTCCAACAGTAGTACTCGGCTCTCTTAGGGAACTAACTAAGAAGGCTAGACTGTGCCCTTCGTCGTACTACCCGACTACCCAAGTACTAGAGAGTATCTTCCTGAGTGTTGTTCTCGGTGGCACTATAGCAGTCAAGCGGTCGATCGGTTTATCTAAAGAGGGCTTTAGGAAATATAGGTCGATCCATATACAGGTGTTGTCTGATGTGCTACCACTCGAAGGGGTACCAACAGGGATTACAAGGGTGGCCAACAAATGTGCGCTTAAGAACCACTTGTATTTCCTGCGTGTATGAATCCCTCAACCGTGGGTTTATGCACGTAACAACAGATCTTTGTAGCTTAAAGACATCAAAATACGAGGGATATTTTGAGGCTGGAAGGGAGGCCTCTCTGGTCGGGGTTGAACTATTCATTGCCCAATCCAATTGAAGAAACCAACTTGAAATAGTTGGTTCAACTCCTGGGGGTTGACATCAAAATGAATTGAGAATCTAAGCCTCCTAGGCCCCCTGTTCCAGTTACCTCTTCCTCTAATGTTTTTTCCATAATTGTCTATGTTGAAGAAACGCATCCTATATGCAACAATTCATTAGCAACTAGCCCTTAACAAACCATACATGACATTCTGTTAATATGAAACAAAGTTTGGCTTAGAAATTGACATAAGACCCATGTAATTCAATCCATAATAAATTATTTAATAATTGTCTAGTGAGAAGGGGGTAAAATAGGGCTCATGGGACATCTAGAGGGATTGTAATGAGAGAAAAAGTGGTAACATGATAGGGAATAAAAACACGAGTACTGCTCAACAATTCATAAAATAACTAATTGTACAATCAATACCAAAATATATCAGTTGCCACCTATTTTTGTGTAATATTTTTTTCCACTGCCATACCGAGTTTTTAATATATTTTATAGAACATGGTGTGTAAAATGAAATTGGGATCATGAGGGGGGTATAATCAGCGAAAAATGATAGTATGAGAGGGAATAATACGGATATTGTTCATAAAAAATAAATTAAATCAAACAACAACCATAACTCTGCTCAGACCCACAATCCAATACGTATCCACTTTAAAACCAAAATCATTTAATTGTCCCCTATTTACAGACAGAATGTTTGCTGACTTTAAATAAAAGACAATCCAATTGCCTAGAATACTTCAATTATAGCATCCTTCGCATCTTATACAATATATATGAACAACATAATAACATCATTACCAATTCCACAATAACATTATAACCATTCGAGCCACGGTCTTTTATATTCCAATGCTAAACATTTTCCCTATTAAAACAATACAAAAATATACACAGTGATTCAAGCCATCCACATCCCATATTTATTTCTTAAAATCGAAAAAGAATAATCCCAGTATTAATCTCCAACTGTCAACTTTCCAACACTGATTGACACAATCCACTGTCATCAAAACTCATAATCGGGCCCCGATTCAATCACACACAGGTGCTCATTCATATAATCAATCCAAGTCCTGATTTGAAAGCAGCATTTAATCAAAAAACATGTAACTCTGAACCTGAGATTCGTGTACATTAAACATGTACAGACTTTCTTCAAAAGAAAATTCCCAACAAAAGACAGAGTCAAATAGTGCCTGAGGAGAAACAGAACCAAGACGTGCCTGAGAAAACAGAACCAAGCACACACAGGTGTCTTTTAAACTTTGACGAGACCGAGATCGTGTTTAGGGTTTAACACAACAATGGAGGTAAGAGAAAATAGCTTGACCACAAGAGATAGTCTCTGAGACACATACATTTCGTGCTCTTTTAAAATCTTATTTGCAGAAAGGTCCAAGAGATGGCTCAATCAAGGAAGAGTCTTCGAAAACACATAGAGCTTGTGCCCCTTTTTTTATACAAGTTGTCACAGAGAAGTAACAATAGATAATCAAGGAATAATCTTTGAAGAAATAGAGAGCTTATGCCCTTTCCAAATTCACCACAGATGTTTAACTTTTAACTCAAAATCTTGACAATGAGGGTAATCAAACATAATAGTCAGCCACCTCCAATGGATAACGAGAGAGGTGAATTCTTATAAACACTATGGAAAGAATGCTCGGGCATAACCTGTGGCCAACCCAACACATATATAGGCTTCCATTCAAAGTTCTGGGTGATACAAACTCGACTATGCAATGCTTCTAGCATGGTGATAGTGAGGGTAATGCCATGACAAATGATAGCTCGAGCTCAGTCCAAAAAAAGCAAGAATTGTGCAACTCTTAACATTTTGCATTGCAATTCGGAGGAACGAACATAACAATGACCGAAGCAAAAAGGAGTGACAGCATCTAATACCCAGACTGGTGGTAAAACCCATGCAATAAAAACTCAGAGCTTGTTTCACCATTATCATAATTTTCCACAGAGAAACAGAGTAAAATCCCAAGCTGACTAACATGTTTTAAACCAATAAACCAATGCACGGCTACACACAGCAATAAAATCCATTCTTTTTCCCTTAAAACACCAACAGTCCATAGTATTCACTGAAGAAACCATAAGCACAGCTCTAATACACAGTCAAAACTTAATAAAAACACAGACCTCATGCAATTATGAGCCAAAACATCGATTCATAACATAGAGGGACCATCATGGATGGAAAATAAAGGAACCATACCTGGAAATATCACTTGAGGGAAGAGTTAGACTATATTTTCCTTTCAAAACCAAAAATCGTGTAGCCTCGACAACCACCAAAGCCAAAAAACCAAATGCAACTATGGCTAGGGTGACGGGTTCAAGGGTTGTTTGAGTGACATGCAATAAATTCACGTCGCTTCCTCCCCTATCCCTATTCAATTCAACATACAAGCCATCCCATACACCATAACATCAACCATTAATTCAAACAAACATCCATTACTATATCCAATGTTATATCCATTGCATAGTGCGCCACGCCAATTCATATCAAAACTTTAACAACAACCATATGACATAATGTTACCATATATGCTTCACATATAATCCTTTAACCAAAGCGTGTAGTAGCAGTAAGGTCTATCATCATTTATTTGTGTCAATCACATATACCTTAAGGTTTGTATATAATCTCTTTTCCTTTTTGTTTAAGCTCCCACATCATCACATTATCCTTTTGCATAAGATCATATATAAAATAATTAATCAATGTTTAATGCATAAACATAGCACCTGTAAAAAAAATGATCATGTTATCCATAGTAATTCCATGAGTTGCAAGTGACCATCAAAACCATCTAGCAATAACACATTCAACCAACCATCTTATGTTTCCATGACAAATAAAACCATGACTTGAATCATTAATTGTAGAAGACTATGTTGGCATTATTATAAAAGCGAACCAAAATATGAGTGCAACACATCCATCATAGCGCAACTAGTCTACAAGGGGGTTCCACCTACTACTTAATTATTATTATTATAAATAAATAATAGAGTTTGTCAATCATATGCGAGCAATATCCATCATTGTTATTTTAAGCGTCAACAAACTGGCGACTCCACAGGGAATTTTGTTTCCAACATATTAAGAACTCAAATTGTCTGGTTTCTAAGACTGGGTGACAATTAGATCAAGGAAATAATCATCAGAATGATTATGCAATAGGGGGAAGTGAGTGGTTTAAGGGAAAAATGATTTGAGATTTTGGGAATAACTCATGGAAAGTGTTATGTATGAGGGGGCTTATCCATGTATGCATAATCATCTGATTAATCATAGTGACATCATTTTAGCTTCAAGGAGAAAAATTTTCTAGTGTGCTCTTTTGAATCTTGGAGCGGAGGGAAGAAAAAGAAAGCAGAAATAGGGATGAAGAACCAAATATCTTATATAACAACAGTTAAAGCAGATAACAATTTCAATGATGTCTTCAAGGGGGAACATCATGACAGTTGTGTAACCTGATTGTTATTGATCCAACATTTTTATTTTTGACAAGAAAAGAAGTCAGTAAAAGAAATAAACAGAAATAATGAAACTGTAGAAAGAAATAACAGCAAAGTAAAATCAAAGCAATAAAACAAAACTATAATACAGAAAAACTTTCATACATCATTTAAACTTTCAAGTTGGTTCCACATAGTGTTTTAAATGGGAACCGTTGGTGCTATAGGAAAACAATTGCTCTTCCAAGTCCTTTAGGATATAGGAATTTGCGCCCAAGACAAAATTGATCTTAAAAGGACCCAGCGATAACTTTTGAACTTTGAATGCCTTCCTCTAACAGCATGAGTTGAATCCCACAGCAAGACCTTTTCATTAACCTTAAATTTGACATCCTTTTCACTTTTATTGAAATATCTTTTAACAGTTTTTTGTCTTCTCTTAATGTTATCCAAAGAAAACGTCATTTGTTCCTCTAAAGCCAAGAGTGCATTCATTCTTTGAGAGATATTGGAAGAATTTAATTCTTCAACCTGTAGCATCAGCCTTAGAGAAGAAAGTTCTAGATCGGTAGGCAGAATGGCTTCTTGACCACAAACAAGTTGGAAAGGAGTGCAACCAGTGCTCACTTTGGCGGTAGTGCAATCCTCCCAAATTGCATAAGTGAGGAGACTGTGCCATTGACAAGGCTTATCTTCAATGAACCTCTTGATAATTCTAACCAGATTTTTGTTAGTAGACTCAGCTTGCCCATTTCCTTGGGAATAATAAGTCGATGAGGTAAAATGTTTAACCCCCAGTTTAGCTAGAAACTGAGTCAGCTTAGCATAAATAAAAGTGGGACCGTTTTTTGTAATAATTTCCAAAAGAAGACCAAATCTGGAAAAAATATTAGTCTCAAGGAAAGAAATCACCTGCTCATCCTGTGAATGCTTAAGTGGGACAGCTTCAGTCCATTTCGTAAAATAGTTTGTGGCTGTCAAAATAAAAACGTTCCCTACTAAAGATGGAGGATTAATAGGACTAATAAAGTCTAGACCCCATTTTGAAAAAGGAAAGTCAGGTAGGACAGGTTGTAAAGGCATGGTAGAAAGACGTTCCTTCCCATCAAACTTCTCGCACTTGTCCCAAGATCTTGAAAAATTATAAGAATCACGAAAGATTCAAGGCCAATAGTACCATTTCTTGATCATTTTAAAAACAGTTGTTTTAGCAGAAAAGTGGACTCCTACATGAATAAAAAAATCTGAAGATCCATGAGTCTCTTGTAATAATTTATGTGTTTCTTCATTATTCACATAGCGAAGTAGCATACCATCGGCAGATCTCCTAAACAATAAGTCTCCTAAAATGACGTATCTGGAAGATTCAAGACGGAGCCTTCTCCTTTGATGAGTATCTAAGTTATCTGGACATCTTTGATTTTGAAAGTAATACACCAAATCCTTGTACCAGGGATGTTGAACTACAAGAAGAATTTGACTGTCAATATAAAATAGTGTTGATAGAGAGCTATCTTGTTCATCAATTTCTTCACTTGCTTCTGCATGTTGAGCTAAGTGAAGGGCTAAGCCACGTCCCTTAATAGTTTTAGAAGTCATGATAGTTAAATCATGCTCCTGGATCTTGGCAAGCCAATTTGCAAGATTCCATGAAAGATAAGTCTGTGAGAGCAAAAACTTGACAGCGGGTAAAGGGACTTTTACCAGTGTGTGCTTACCTAAGATAAAGTGGCGAAATTTTTCAACAGCTTTAACAAGAGAGAAAGCATGTTTTTCAATATAAGAATATTTAAATTCATCATCTGGAAAGCTTTGACTCATGTAAGATATTGTTTTCTCGTTAACTTGGTCATCACATTGCATGAGGATAGCAGAAATTGCTTCCTCTATGGCATTAGTATATATAATAAATTCTTTCTCAAAATCCGGCTTTGCCAAAACCGGTGAGAAATTAATTGTCTTCTTGATCCTTATTGTTGTGGGTGGGAAATCCCTCCTACGGACTAGCACTAAGGGTTTTATCATGCATACAGAAATGACCTAAAGATTCTTACTTTTTACCATCATCCCGTGCCTAAACCCCCAATTACTCATATGTAAATACAAGGCTCAAGAGATTAAGTTGACGTACCTTATTTTTCGTGTTTGATGTCGATCCCTTTTCGCGCTTGGTCGTTCTT